>VMDO01004210.1:0-31950 GCA_007922755.1 Pedetes capensis
TTAATCCATTTTTCCCAGCTTAGAAAATACAGAAACTTACTTGCTACTTTTAACTATAGCATTATTTATAGGTCCTTATAATTTTTCTATTAAAATATGTGTAGAATTGATATATTAGCAGTGAATCTCTTTTGAAGAACATTTTCTTTGGTTTTGATAATTTTTTTTTTCATTTTTGGACTCTAAATGTTAAATACTCTAATATTTTAAAAATGTAGACATTCTCAAAGACATTCTCAAACAATGTCCCCTGTTTTCCATTAATGGATTAATAGATGCCCACAACACATTGTACACTGTTGAATCTCTTGCTATTCTGCTCCCAATGGACTGAGTTATGGGCTTGCTGAGAGTTGGCTGTATTTTTAATTAGACGTGTTTTTGCCAATTATACTTGTTATTGTAATTATGTAATTGAATTACATATTGCATAATTTGGTAAAGCATGAGATTGAAAAGAAAGAGTTGTTTCAGTATGAACAGAGTTACATGCCTTAGTCAAACTCCATAAAGATGAATTCCTAAAAACAATTTGTGTTTGAATTAACCAAAGGCCAGAGAAGTGTACAAAATTGGAGGGATTTTGCCTTTGGATATCTTCTCAAAGTGGAAATTGTAGCCGATGTACATGAGTTTGGTTTTAGGCAAAAAAGACAATGGTGTAATGAGCAAATCCACTCTAAAAGACAAGGCTTTGGCACTACATCAGAATGAATATCAAATAAATTTTACATTTGAGGTTAAAATAAAACCTTAATGGAGCTCCTGATCATTTTTTCTATTTTTTTTTTCTGATTTCTACTTGAATGGAGCTTTTAAGTTAAATGATTAATCACCAGTATAGTATTGCAATATTGTTAAAGAAGTAAGCCATTTATTTGCCCCACCTACTTCTGGGTTTAGCTCAGTTGGTAGAATACTTGCTCTGCACATTCTGAGGCCCTGGGCTCCATACTTAGCATGCAAAAACAGGAGAAGGACCTAGCAGCCCACTCTTGAAAACAGTCCTGAAAACAATCAAAAGGCTATTAATAGCAGAGAAGCACTGATACAGTGCCAAGCACGGCATGGTGTCTGAGAGTGTTTCGTTCAGTTGTACATAGTGTCACTATGAGTGGGACCTGACCCTACAGCACCTAACAACAACAAACTTCTTTAATAAAAAGATATCAAAATGATCGTATAATATGTTTTATGATCTTATCTTATTCATGAGATGCTTAAATAGCCTTAGAGTTTTGGGTAGAGTCCTAATTGTGTGATCAGAGATGAATTTCAGGGGCTGGGGAATGTAGCTCACTGGAAGAGCACTTGCCTAGCATGTATGACACTCTCAGCTCAGTATCAACACAAGAAAAAAAAAGATTGATTTCACTGACAAGTATTAGTAGATTTTGAATATGTATATATCTTCAGGCATAGGAATTGGTGGGGAAAATACCCTTTACTGTTTGAGAATGGATTGCAGCATTTCCTGTTGAAGAATAGTGAATGATACAGTCAGACAGGAAAAATCAGGCAGTGTGTGTTTCCACAGACTTCTGCTGTGACAGCTGCAGAATCTTTGTATCTCCAGGATTGTTATTTTTATTCTGATGCAATTAACCTTAATTTTGTTGTTCATTCTGTTTGGAGTTGAGCGTGAGTGATAATGTGACAAAAATATAATGTCAAGTTTTATAATTCACCAAGAGCAGAGACTGATACATTGGACAGAATGACAGCTCTATCAACATTAAAGATGAAAGAAATATATGAACACTTACATTCTAGACACTGTTATTTTATTTTACTAACAACTGAAATGATCTCATTTGCCTACCTTTTTCGTGTGTATCTTTCCCCTTTCCCTGCTCAGATTAGGATGTAAACTGAGTGCCAAATGTGGTAGTGTACAGTTGTAATCCCAGCGCTTGGGAGGGGGAGGCAGGAGGATTGAGAGTTTGAGGCAGCGTGGGTTACAGTGTGAGATCCTGTCTTAAAAAAGAGAAAAAAATATATATGTGTGTGTGTATTCATATATATATATATATGAATACACACACACACTTTTAGAGAGGGAAAGAACTGAGCATGGAATTGCTCGGTTAGACATGTTCCAGGATTTAGAACATAATAGCTCCTCAATACTGGTTAAATGTGTGCATGTTACCCATCCAAGTCTTCTTAGACAACCCTCTGAGATTAAGTTGTTATTCAAGGTTCTAGAAGTTCATAGAGGCTTAAGCAAATTATTTGAGATTTGTTTTCAAATCACTGAATGGTATGGCCATGCCATTATCTTAAAGTCAACCTTAGCTTCTTTTGCTTTATTGCAGTGTTGTTTTTTTTTTTTTGATGTTTTTGAAACTTTAGATATAAAATACTTAAGTCTAGTTTATCTATCCAGTTTAATTGTTCTGTTAAAAAACACATATCTTTTTGGGTGCATTCATTTTAACTAAGAGATGTATGTTTCAATAGGAAAAAACTTGAACTCCAGTTTGTATTAAACATTACACTTTGAGACTTTGTTTTTCACTTTAATGAACAGTTGATAATTTTATCTTTTATAACACTCTAGTGAGATAAGCCGATTAAGTGAAAAGCTGTTTCAGTCAACTTTTGCAAAACCATTAAGAGACATCTTGAGGTATTGTTTCCATTTCATTACAAATTGTTAATGACTGCATAGGATACAGATGTTTAAATAATGTGTGAGTCAGCTTTCTGTTACTATAACAAATACCTGAGAGAATCAACCAACAAGGAGAAAAGATTTATTTTGGCTTATAGTTTTAGAGGTTCTTAGTCCATGATTTATTGGCCCCATTGTTTTGGCATGTGGTCTCAAGGCTGAGGCAGGAGGATCACAAGTTCAAGGTCAGAGGCAGCCTGCACATTTTAGCAAAACCCAGCCTCAAAATCAAAGATAAAAAAGGAGTTTGAGGTATAGCTCTGTGATAGAGCACTTAACCTAGCCTGCATAAGAGCCTGGGTTCAACCTCCTTGTACTATTTTTTAAAAAGTGTCATTGGAGCATTCCATCACAAAAAATACTAGGAATTTGGATTTAGGTCTTTTATGCATAACTCAAACATAATCTTAGCATGTGATGTTTGTGATAATTTATCGGGTCTTGAATGGCAGGCCTTTCCTTGAGCTTTCATCTTTGTTTAAAATGTGTCCTCATATCCCTACTGCCAAACAACTGATTTAGATACAAAGTTTTTTTTGTTTTGTTTTGTTTTTTAAAGAAGTTAGAGCAACAGTATTACTACAGTAGTTTCTCTTGGCTGTTTTCACAGTTGCCTAATCACTTCAGAAGAAGGTTCTTTTTACACTGTCTCTTATGCTTACATGCATGTATAGTTTTAAGAATTTGAGGCACTTAACTGTGGGTAATTTTAGCGTCAGAATTTTTATTTCTTTGGCTTTGGGAAAGGATTTGTAAGAAACTCACTTGAAAAGGCAGTTTTATTTTTAAGGGGCCTGGCTTAGCTTCCTGTCTGTCCTACTTACTCTGTTGATCTTGAGTCACAGGATTGACATTTATCCCCTGTTCTGGGATGGAGATAGTGGCTGTTAAGGTATAGTCATGTACCAAGTAACAATGTTGTGATCAATGGAGGTGGTGGTCCCACAGGATTATATCACCTAATGATGTGATAGGCATCTTAGTTGGTATAAATACACTCTGTAATATTTGCACAAGGACAAAATTGTCTACCAATGCATTTCACAGGATGTATCCCCATCCTTAAGCAATGCATCACTATAATTCCTCGTATAGTTGATCTCTAACCACTGCTCCAGGTCTCCTCCAGTTGCTCCTGATGTTTTAGCCCTGTTGCTTCCACCCAGGACCCTCTTAGACTAGCCCAGGTTTCATCAAGTAAAAGATGAGTTCTGCACAGGACCCGGCTCACTCTGAGGCTGTACCTGCTCCACCTTTATAGTCACCCACTTTCCTGGTAGATGGCTGTTTCCACGATCACCCTGTTTCTTTCTTACCTACGGAGGATGAGGAAGGAGACACTGAATCTAAGGCAAAATAATCAAAAGAGGATAAGGAAAATATGTAGATAAATATTAATTAAAACATTTCTGAAATAATATAATAAAGGCATAAAGTGATGAATAAGACAATAAAGATATATCAGAAGATACTAGCTGGATACAGTGGTGCACCTGTAGTCCTAGCACTCAGGAGGCTAAGCCTCACTTGAGGTCCAAAGTTTGAGGCCAGCCTGGGCAACATAGCAAGACCCTCTCATCTAAATACATACATACATACATATATTTTTTAAAAAACCTAGAGAAAATACTATATGTTCTTGATTCTTATTGCACCCTTTCAAGAGTTTTATAGGGTTTCAGAATCAGATGTGAATTAGAATCACATGCAGGTTGGGTGCCCATGAAAGCTCCTGAGAGCACTTGACCTTGATCCAATCCCCATGTGTTTCTAATCCACATCTGATTTTTGTAGCCCTCTAAGACTCTTGCAAGGGTGCAGATTAGAATTTAGAATATATGGTAATATAGGTGTGGTTTAAAAACAGTAGGTTAAGCTGAGGAACCCCAAATTTAAATTTAAGATGTAATTAAGAGAATATACAGGCAAGGTTAAACAAAAATAAAGTGTGCTATAAAGGGAATTCAGGAGGAACTGTACAGTCCAAGGGTTAACTCCACCCAGGTACAAATAGGGGCCTTCGGGTTTCAACAACTGTGGATAGTTATATAGCTTTTGATACTGGTGACTTCCTGAAAGTGGAATTCTGCTGGGAGAGTAGAGGTGTTTTGTGTGACTATCCTTGGGATTGTTTCCATCACCTTCTCACCCCACTCTATTTTTCTCTATGTTAGCACTCTTAACTCACTGTCTACTAGCTTCTGTTTTTTCATTTAGAATAAAAATGTTTCTTTTACTAGTTAATAAATTCTTTGAGGACTGAGCCTGCCTGGTTTATGTGAGCTGCCTTCGAGCTTAGCCCAGGGACACATAGTAAATAAGCAGTCAGTAAATGTTTTGTTGAATGAAAGTTTGAGTCTTCTGCCCTTTGGTTCATGTCCTTTATATGCCAGACCAAGTTTTCACTTGTTAACAAGAGCTGCTGTTGGTTGCCATATTTAGCTCACTGACTTTTCCTTCACAACCGTCCAGCACATTGCTCAGTGGGCAGTGGTTCCTGAGGCAAAACTAACCTTCTATTAGTTTCAAAGGAAAAAGTAAAAGATGTGTCAGATTAAGGAAACAATGACCTAGAACAGGGATCAGCAAACTTTTTCTATAAAGGGCCAGATGGTAAATACCGTAGGCTTTGCAGTCCACAAGTCTATGTCACACGTACCCTATTGGAGCTTTGTAAAGCAAAAGCCAGCCATAGGTGATTCATGAATGAATGTTCGTGACTGAGTCCCAGTATGACTTTATTTACAAAAACGTGCGGTGAGCCAGATTTGGCTTGAGGGGCAAAGTCTTCTAACATCTAAGATAGAATATAGGAAAAAATATTGCTGACAAAGAGAGCTGCATACAAGTAACTTACCTGAGAAATGGAGAATGGAAACTTTGAAGAGGTCCCATGTTATACTTACTGGTGTTTTCTGTAACTCTCAGAATAGTGTTTTATCTGTAGGAGGTATTCAATAAATATTAATTTGATTTGGAATCCAACTATATTATTTGTCCTCCAAGGGCATCCGTTGTCTCAGATAAACTTTAAGAGATTATAATGAGTGATCAAAAAGTATCTCTAGTCTAAAAAATTCCTGTGATCCTGAGACTGTTTTTGGAAGGCAAAAGGTTTATTCTTTAAAGATAACAACTGTTGGCTTACCACATTTCCTTTATGCCCTGGGCGTCCTGGTGTGCAGTTCTGAAGCGGTTGCTTTTGTTGTCAGTGTTTAATCGATGTCTCCACAATGGGACTCATTGTCCACTAGGTAATGCCTTTGCCTTCTATCCATCCCACTTTCTTCTGCCACATCTGTGATTAGAATACTCACTTCATCATTTTTAGTCAAAAATTTGATTGAACCCAGGCATTTCTTTGTTTAGAAAAATTAGTTATAAAAGTAACCTAGACAATCCCAGGTGATTCTTTGTTGATAAGATAGCAGTCAAGCTGAGGATCAGTCTGTCTGTCTCTTTAAGGTTTGTATTTTTCTTAATTTTGCATCTAGCAAATTGAGCAGTCCATCATTGATTATTTCAACTCTGAAAGTATAAATAGTTGTTCCCCCCAAATTTAAGTCTTACAAATGTAAATTTTAATTACCCTAACTTCTTTTTGTTCTTTGACTTAAGATTTTGATGGACTGTTCTGCTTCTAAAGAGTGATGTAAGATTAAGCAGGTCCTCTGATCTTTTATGCTGACCTCAATAGGAAGTATAAGCTGGTATATTTCGTCTTCTTGATGAAGAAACTTTTTAAAAAATGTGAAAGTTCTTTGTAAGGAACACAAAAGTTCCTATTTCTTAGGCTTCTGAATTTTTTCAACCACTGTAAGTATTGGGCTGGGACTTAGCTCAGCTGGTAGAGCGCTGCACTGCAGTCTCTGAGGTCCCAAGTTCAATTCCCAGCACCGCAAAAATGGGAGAAGGACCTGGCAATCCATTCCCAAGGCAATCCCGAAACAGCCATTGAAAACCCTATGAGGGTTGCTGTGAGTTGGATACCGACTCGAAGGCACCTAACAACAACAACTATAAGTACCTATAGATGTGATAGAAATGACATAAGCAAGATAATATTCCTGTATATTTTAAAGTAGTTCATCTTAAACTTCAATGTGCTTAACTAAGAATCAGTCACCTGGGTGATCCTATAAAAATGGATTCTGATTTACTAGGTTCAGAGTGGAACTTCAGAATATTAAGATTATGAAGTTAAGCTCTTCCAAATTACTTTTAATACAGTGCATTATGATTATGGTTAACCAGGCATAAACATTTTTTCAAGTGTTTTGGGCTTGTCCATTTAGTGGTACTGGATGCCTCTTTGTCTTTTCTTCCTAACTCTACTAGTCCTCTACTTCCAAAGCTTAAGTTTTGTCTTTACGTTTGGTTGCCTCTGCAGTTTGCTGCCTCCTCCATCCTGAATCACCTCTTTGTTTTAAAATAAGAGTGACATCAAAGGTGATGCTCATGATAAAGACCTCTAGTTGATTGAAGACTTAGTGTGTCTTGGTAATTTAGGACAAGTAGGGAAAGGCAGAGCTGGGATTTAGCTCAATTGGTAGAGCGCCGCTCTGCAGTCTCTGAGGACCCCGTTTGATTCTCAGCACCACAAAAATGTGAGAAGGAAGTGGCAATCCACTCTGGCAGCAATCCCAAAACAATCAGCCATTGAAAACCCTGTGAGGGTCACTATGAGTCGGACACGACTCATGGACACCTAACACCGAGGGAAAGGCACGTGTTGGCTTTGTGAGGAGGGCTCCCTGGATTAGGTGGCCCCAGGGCTCCGCATGCCTGGGGTGGTTATGCTGTGCACATGTGTTCTGCCATGGATGCCAACAGTGCCTAGTTCATGCTCAAAACAGTCCTACTTTGGACACTAAATTCCATGTTCATTCAGTCCATAATTCATAGAAGTTTATTTTTTCTTTTGCCATAGCAATGAATAATTGCCATAAAATAATTGTGAAGTAGGTACCTTTTTCTGCCCAAAAACATCTGTAAATCACATATTAACAGTGAAAGTATGTTAGTATCACTACTTCTAGTTTCTTTGGGGGCAATATGTGTATGTATGTATGTGTGTATATATATATACATACATATACATATACATATACATATATATACATATATACACACATACATACACATATACACACGTACATACACACATACATATACACATACATACATACATATATACACACCATATATATACATACATACATACATATATATATATACACACACATATATATGTATGTATGTATGTATTGTGTGTGCTAGGAAAATATAAACTTACTAACTACGAAGTTTTACCCAGAGTTTTGGATCATCTAGAATGCATTTTAAATATATTCAGAAAGCAGATTTTTCTTTCATTCAAAAATAATATCTTCGCGTTGTGCCAAATGATAGCAAATTGGTATGGTTTGTGAGGGCAAAGAAGAAAGTATGATTATAGGGTCTGGACTATTTCATTCATAGTGGAAGGAGCAATTTTTATTTTAATGTGTGAAAGATAAAAAAAGAACTAAAACCAAAAGCTAGAACAATTTAGGCTATTAATAAAGCACCTATGTCAGGAATGTAACAGTAATTGTACCTTATGGCATATGCAAGAAACATAATTGCCACTTTTATAGGCATCCATTCCTAAAATGATAGTGCTTAGTTAAAATGCTTCTTTACTGGTTTCAGGTTGCTAGTTTGTAAGTATATTGATGCACTGGTGTAATCTGTGGCATTTGTATGAAAGTTTTTTTATTAGAAATCCACTTAGAGCTGTGATCAGAAACTTTCTTTACAATTAAAAAAAAAAAAAAAGAAACTTGGTCTAGCCTTCTAGTATAAGCAGTGATTTTTTTTTTGTGGGCGAGGCAGTACTGGGGAGTTGAACCCAGGGCTCACACATACTTTAACTCTCTACTACTGAGCTGCACTCCCAGCCCATAAGCAGTTAATTTTGGACATGACCTGAAACTTTTCTGTTTAGAATTCTAGGCAGAATTCTAGTCTGTTGTAGCACCAATTCCCCTCATAACTCAATAGTTTATTTGGTTTACTCTTCATAATGCCGTTTGAATAATCGTCCCTTATTTTATTTTTCTTCAGTTTGGCCGAATCCATTAATTTGTGGTTATTGTTGATGAGGAAACACTTGGAAATGATTAATTCACTCCTCCTCCCTATGAATAGAGAAGACACCTTGAGAGCTTTGAGGGGTTGCTCTGCTGCGCCTAGCCCTGGCATCCCTTAGCATTTTATGTAGCCAAAACTCTTCTTGATTTCCCCCATACCTGACTAGTCCATGTCCAGCCCCACCATCTTCGCATCTAAGCCTGGAGATCAAATTTGAGTTTCAGCTTCACTTTTTTGTTATCCTTTTTGTCACCAAATACACCAGGAAATATTTAATAGGGAAAATTGGAATCTGTTTCTTTAGCCCCACTTTTATTTCCTTTTTTCTCACTGTTACTGGTATTGCATTTCTTTTAGCATTGTTTCATCTTAGCCACTTCAATACCCCACTGACTTCCCTTGATTTCTCAAGTCCATTCTCCACTTAGCCAGCCAAGTGGCTTTTCTGACCTTGTTCTGCTCAAAACCCTTCCCAGCCTTCTGTTATCTGCTTCAGTATTTCTTGGGTGTTTTGGAGCTTCTTGGAGAATCTCCTCAGGGAAGTGAAAACAAACTGGGTAGGGCTCTGGTTGCTCTAACCCTAGTCAGCCAGTTATTTTATCTGTTTTTCTTTGTGGGGAGGGTTAAGCATGGAAGTTCATTCTTCAGAAAAAGATCAATTAATTTCTAAACAGATTTTAGATTTGATATTTTTCCCAGAGTGGCCATCCCTGACCACCCTAGTTTAGTAGGGCCTCCTGTGGTTTCTCTGTCCTTATTGTCTTATTTAGCTCAGTTGGTAGAGCACTGTGCTGCAGTCTCTGAGGTCCCGAGTTCAATTCCCAGCACCGCAAAAATGGGAGAAGGACCTGGCAATCCACTCCCAAGGCAATCCCGAAACAGTCAGCCATTGAAAACCCTATGAGGGTCGCTATGAGTTGGATACCGACTCAACAGGACCTAAGAACAACAACAATTGTCTTCACAGCACTTAATCACAATTTGTAATTTTATATGTGCATGTTTGTATATGGGATACCTCTCTCTCTGTACCTTTCTGTATCTCTCTCTCTTTCTCACTCATACACACACATACACAAACTCATTTTTTTATCTCCACGATTGGATTCTAACTTTGCCAAAGGCATTAGAATCTGTTTAGACCCGGGATCACCAACCCCTGGGCCACAGACCAATGCTGGTGCAAGCAACAGGCTAGTAAGCAGAGATTCACCTGTGTTTACACTATAAATGTCATGTGCTCAAGTCATCCCCCACACTGTCCATGGAAAAATAGCTTTCTGTGAGATTAGTCCCTGGTGCCAAAAGGTTGAGGACCACTGGTTACACTGTTTATATTTAATATAATTATCAATGTATTATATTACATACAATATTAACAACATGAAATCTTATGTTTCTCCCCTCCATCCCTTGTGCTATTGTAGTCAAATGTCTTATTTCTACAAATACCATAAACCAAACAGTACATTGTTAATCACATTTACCCTAGTCAGTTAATTTTTGTCTTTTAATGATACTGGGGATTGAACACAGGTCATCAAGTCTACTAGGCAAATGCTCTAGCACCGAGCTATATATCTCTAGCCTCTCAATTAACTTTTAAAGACCATTTAAAATGAGAAACAAAAAGTTTCACTTTATTCACATATTTACCATTTCTGGGACTTTGCATTTATTTGATTGTATGGATCCAAGTGTTCATCTTTTATGGTTTTCCTTCTACCTGAAGAACTTTAACATTTTTTTGTAGTACAGGTCCATTGGTTACAAATTCTTTCAGATTTTTCTGACTTGTTAAAGTTTTTATTTTGTTTTATTTTTGAAAGATATTTCACTGGATATAGAATTTTAGGTTAGTGGTTTTATGTTTTAAGCTTTTCAATGATATCATTCTAACTTCTGCCTTATATAGTTTCCTATGAATTATCTTTGTTCATTTTTATCTTTGTTCCCTTGTATGTGATTAATCATTTCCTTTGACTGCTTTTAAGCTTTTTTCTTTATCACTGGGTTTCAGCAGTTTCGTATGTGCCCTGGATTGCAGGATATGTGTATGCATACATGTGTGTGCACATGTGCTTATGTGAGACTTTTGGATCTGTGGGTTTATGGTTAATCAATTTTAGAAAAATTTTCATCATTATGTCTTCAAGTAATAGTCTGTTCATTCCTTCTGAGATTTCAGTTCCACATATATTAGACCCGTTGGTGTTTTTCTGTGAGGCACTGAGGCTCTTTTCATTTATTATCATTGTTATTATATTACTACTACTATTATTAATTGTTGTCTGTGCTTCATTTTGGAGAATTTCTATATCCATTTCTCCAAGTTTACTGATCTTTTTCTATAGTGTTTTTCTCTGTCTCACCCAGTGAATTAATTGTTTTAGATACATTAGTTCTCCCATTGTTGTTGTTGTTGTTAGGTGCCATCGAGTCGGTATCCGACTCATAGCGACCCTCATAGGGTTTTCAATGGCTGACTGTTTCGGGATTGCCTTGGGAGTGGATTGCCAGGCCCTTCTCCCATTTTTGCGGTGCTGGGAATCGAACTTGGGACCTCAGAGACTGCATCGCAGCGCTCTACCCACTGAGCTAAATCCCAGCCCCAGTTCTCCCATATCCTTGCTTTTACTTTTTGCAGTTTCAATTACCCATGGTCAGCCATAGTTGAAAAATATGAAATGGAAAATTCCAGAAATAAACAATTCATAGTTTAAGATTACATGCCATTCTGTGTAGTATGATGCAATCGTGCTCTGCCTTGCTCCATCTTGCCCAGAGTCTGAATCATCCCTTTGCCCAGCATAGCTGTATACATTCCCACCCATTAGTCACTTAGAGCCCATATCAGTTATCAGGTTAACTGTTGTGGTATCATGGTGCTTGTGTTTGGATAACCCAAACAATGCCTAATGCTGTGTTGCAAAGCCTATGTCATCCATCTCATTTCATCTCATCATGTAGGCATTGTGTCATTTTACATCATCACAAGAGGAAAGGTAAGTGCAATAAATTTTTTTGAGAGAGAGTGAGAGGGAGATACCACATTCATACAACTTTTGTCACAGTGTATTATTATAATTGATCTGTTTTCTTGTTAATCTTGTGCCCAATTCATAAATTAAATTTCATCATAGGTATGTTTGCATAGGAAAAAACACAGCATATATAGGATTCAGTGCTAATTGGCAGTTCCAAGCATCCAATAGTGGTCTTGGGATAATCCCCTGTGAATAAGGAATATACTACCATATCATAGTTTTCTCTCTCAGAGTTCTACTTGAATCTTTTTTTATCTGTGTTTTTCTCCTTATTGTGTTCATTTGTTCCTTTAAATCCTTGAACCTGTCTATAATGGTCTTGTAAAGAATTTGTCTGCTAATTCCCACATCTCTTTCATTTCTAGATCTCATGACTAATTTTATGGATCACATTTTCCTACTTCTTGACTCATCTGATAGTTTTTAATTACATGTTGGGCATTGTGAATGTGACATTGTCAAATGCTAGATTTCATTACATTCTTTTAAAGAGTATTTTTCTTTGCGCTAGAAGGTGTTTACTTGCAGACCAGCTTGATCCTTTGAAGTTTGTTATAGAGGATTGTTTTGGAGCCTTTGAAACTGCTTTAAGGAAGGCTTAACATAGTCTTAGCCCATCATGAGGCACAGCCTTTCTGGAGTATTTACAGAGTGCCTCTCCCTGCACTGTGGTCCTGAATTTGCCTATAGGCAGAAAGTTGAGGTGATTGTTCTGTTTTTCTTTTTTTTTTCCTCATCTCTCAGGGATTATAGTCCCCCTGTATTGTTTCATATCTGAAAATCTTGATCATATATTTTATAATCATTTATTGTAGGAGAATAAATAAATAAATCCAATCTTGTTATTCTATCAGGCCAGAAGTGGAAGTCTGAAATGAAAGTTTATATAAAGTTTACATACTTTATATAAAATGTGTGTGTATATGTGTGTGTGTGTGTATGTATAAGCTTTCTATTTGGTATACTTTTAGACTTACAGAAAAATTACAGGAACAGTATAGATTTCATGTATATCCCACACTCAGTTTCCACCATTGTTACCATTTTACATTATTGTGATATAGTATTCACAAATAAAGAGCCAGCATTGATACATTATGACTAACAAAAGCCCATGCTTTGTTTGGATTTCCTTAGTTGTTATCTGTCCTCTTTCTGTTCCAAGATCTAACCCAAGATACCACTTTACACATACTTGCTTTGTATCCACAGAGTCTTTAGATCACAACAGTTTCCTTATTTCCTCCTTTATTTATTTTTTCCAGTGCTGAGATTCCAACCCAGTGCCTTCTGCATGCTAGCAAGTGCTCTACTCCATCACCTTATCCCTTTTTGAAAAAATAATCTTAATAGCATTGAGGACTGTTGGTGGGGTATTTTGTAGATTGCCTTTAATATAGATTTGTCTGATTTTTTTTATTTTTATGGTTAGACTATGCTTAATAGGTTTGGGGAGGAAAAGCATTGATAAAGTACCATTCTTGTCACATTATATCAAGAGCGAGTATCATTGACATGACTTTTCACTGGTAATGTTAACCTTAGTCTTTCGGCTAAGGTTGTATTTGTCAGATTTCTCTCTCACTTTCTATTTCTTTCTATTTCACCAGCAGCAAGTAGTAACACCACAGGAGAAATGTTGTAATCCTGAAAGCTCATTAGAGACTCACTGACCAGGGTTTTTATCTGGGTTGATTATGTAGACATCTAGAAGGAAAACAGGTGTTTAGCATAAACCTATTACATATATAAACAATTTAGACCTAGTGAGCCACTCTTATTAGTTCTGGGAATGGGAGGACCCTCTCAGAACCTAAGTTCTCAGATGTCAGATAAAAGGCCAACCTTGCAAGGCGGCCTTTCAAAGGAGAGCAGTTAGGCCTTCTGCGTTCTCTTTTCTGTACAGTATTAAATCTCTCTCTTCTCCCCTTTTATTTATTCAGTCATTTATTTATATCAGTGTCTTACTCCATTTTATGTGCTATAACAAAATACTACAGACTGCACGCTGAGTAATTTACAAAGAATGAAGGTTTATTTGTTCAAGGTTCTGAAGAGGAGTTCTGACTGGGTATCTTCAATAGGGTGAGGTCCTTCTCGCTGGTAGAGGGTGGTCTGCAGAGAATGTTAGGTCGGGCTTCTCCTCTTATGAAGCCCCAGTCCCGTTGATTAGGGTCTCACCCTTGTGACCTGTTTAACCTTAATTATCTCTCAAAGGTCCCACCTTCAAACACCATAATCCATTAACTTTCTACTCTCTTCGTGCCTCACAATGGGGATTAAATTTCAACACAAGTTTTGAGGAGGACATTCAAACCATAGCAATCAACATGGATTTATGAATATTTATTTTATACTTTGGGTTATATTCCCAAAGGTATATGTTTATTTTGTTGCACAAGATGTTACAGCTTTGACTATTGAGAGTTAAGTTGGCCCCTTATCTCTGTGACACACTGCATTGTTTTGTTTTTTGACCCCTTCCCTTCTTTCTAACATTCCAAGGTGCTCCAGGCTTATCTTGGGTATTTCCTGCCCCATCACTGGAACAGACCAGTTCTCCAAGGAGCTCTGTTTCCTTTTGGTAATAACGCTTTCAAACATGAAAGCATTCATTGTAGAAAAATTGGGACATACAGAAGCAAGTAAATGGAGGTAAGAAGTAAGTAAAGCAAGAGGGTAGATATTAGCTAGTGATATAGATCATAACTATTAACATTTCATTGTGTTATTTAATGAAGTTTCAGAGCAAAATATGATTTTTACAGTTGTTCTTGAGAGCATCTTTTCTCTTGCCTAAAGTCTTTCAACTTCTTCTATAAACTCCAGAAAAGATGAGGACATTTTGAAGAGGCTAAAATCTGAGAAGACAGTGGAAGGCTTTAGGAGCGTTAGGTTTTCGACATTTTGTGAAGAAAACCTTACCAAATTGTATTTTACTTTTTTTCAGTTTTGGCTAATTTTGAATACCGGTTTAACAGTTTTTGAGATATTTCAAAACTCTTACTATGAGGAATGATCTGTACATGTGTACTCTTTCTCTAAGAATGATCAGTTGAGGAATTTCATTTCCTTTTGGATAGCTGTAACATTAAATTCCAATGAATTGTAGTTTCAGTTAAACTCAAGCTTTATTATATATCAAGGAACATTTTGTTCAGATCCCTTCTAAACAGCAATATTTTATAAGATTTACTGAGAAATTTCCCTGGTACACATTGTTTTGGTGTTTGGGATTGTACCCATCTACCTTCTACTGAAGACTGTAAACCAAATAATTTAATTGCATGAATCCTTAAAATGCCAGTTAAAAGGACATAGAATTAAATCCTTTGGAAATGGACTAAAGGAAAGATAGAAACCTACTTTCTAATTCTTTGAAGACAAAAAAACTGCCATGATCCTTGTACTTATTGTTTACTGTAGTGCCTGGTATATGCAGGGGATGTCAGTAAAGGCCAATGATATCGAAATTGTGAATTCCTTAAAAATATTCTAAAACATCATTAAAAAGATTCTTTACTGCATTCTAATCTAAAAGGAGGGGAAGGGCATAATTGAAGGAAATTATCCAAATTATATTTTTCTGCTTTGCTAAAGATATGCCGGGCTGGGAGATAGCTCAGTTGGTAGAGCACTGCGCTGCAGTCTCTGAGGTCCTGAGTTCGATTCCCAGCACTGCAAAAATGGGAGAAGGGCCTGGCAATCCACTCCCAAGGCAATCCCGAAACAGTCAGCCATTGAAAACCCTATGAGGGTCGCTATAAGTCAGATACCGACTCCATGGCACCCAACAACAACAACAAGGATATGCCAGGCTGGAGGTTAGCTCAGTTGGTAGAGTGCTGCTCTGCACTTTCTGAGGACCTGGGTTCCATTCCCAGAACTGCAAAGAACAAGAGAAGGATGTGGCAATCCACTCCCAAAACAGTCTGCCATTGAAAACCCTTTGAGGGTCCCTATGAGTTGGATTCTGAGTTGGCAGCGCCTAATAAGAAGGATATGCCATCAATAAACAGTTTCTGCGGCTGTCTTTTCATGGTGATGATGTCAAACATACATATGCATATATAACTTGGGGAATTCTGAATTTATAGAAAGAATAAAATGGAGAACTGATATCTGGTCTTTGGATCAACTTGCAATAAGTTTTAGGCTATGTCTTAGTTTTTGTGATTAATTGGCAGTTTAAGGATAGAATACTTATTTGAAGGATAATGGGAGTATCATTTTTTTGTGTAATCCAAAAACAATCCTGTACTTGAGGACTGAGAAAGAAATTGGAACCCACTGAGACTCTACTCTGGTTTTCTAAAAGGATGGTTGGATGTGTATGTAGTTTTCCCAGTTAATAATTTTATTAATTTAGATAATAAAAGTTTGAAAAGAGAAAGAAAATACTGTATAAAGTGAGTATTGCTATGATGTGTGTGATTGATAGTTGAAGCAACAGTGCTATTTATTTTGTTCTTTACATTTCAGAGGGCAGTTCAGAGAGAACCAGACTTTGCCCACTTATCTAGGCACATCCCTACTAACTGGTCTGCCTGCTGACATGGTTCAGTTCTGAGTCTTGGCATTTAACGTGCAGTTTGTTTGGGTCTAGATCACCTTGTTCCCAGAATCTGTTAACAATTGCATGATGAAAGAGAATTGTGTTGTCAAATTACCTTGGGGGATACTTTAATGAGAAAGAAAAAGTAAACTGGTTTCTGTAAAACTCAGAGCCCTTTGCCTGCTGACATACATGGTCAGTATATAAGGATGGGATGTAGTAGGTTGGGCTTTTGGGCAATGGAATTTCTTTTATTCCTTTAACATCTGAAAGCATTTGTGTTTCCTTATACTAGGAGAAACCCCAGTCTATACGTACTTGATAGAAATATATCAAAGGAACAGTGTTGTCGAATTGGGGTTCTGTGTTGGTCATCCTTTGCATGTCTGGTTTAAATTTACTTATTAGGTCTGTTCAGGAGTAGCACATCCCAGACTTATATTTCTTGGACTGCTGTGGTTGGGCAGGGGGAGCATCAAATGACCCCTTCCCCAAATACCACTACCATTTAATGCCTGCGCCCTGCCCTGTCCTATCCTGCCTTGCCCTCCCCCTTCTTTCCTCCCTCCTTCCCTCCCTCCCCCTTCTTTCCTCCCTCCGTCCCTTCCTCCCTTCCTTCCTTTCTTCCTGTCTCACTGTGTAGCCCAGGCTGGCTTCAAACTCGCAGTTCTCCTGCTCTAGCCTCCTGAGAGCTGGGATCGTAGGTGTGCACCACTGCAAGCTTGAATATGTCTTTTATCTTTTTTCCCCTTGTGTATGATGCTTATGTATGGAATGATGCTATTTGAGCTTCTTATAAGGTCCTGACCATTTGACTGTGAATAAATTTATTCAGTTATGATTTTGATCATTTAATTTACTTATTCTTTGTGGTACTTAAGGGATTCAATAGTACAGATGATTGGTACAAATGTATTGCCACATGGAAAAAAAATCTTAACTCTAAACACATGCCCCATTGACATCCAAAGTAACAATAAACTCATATGGGGTCATGATATATATATTTTTTGATATTGACATAAACTGTTATTTTTAATTGTGAAAATTTTCTACCGTTTTGAAGAGCAGTTATGTTTTTTAACAATGTCTGTTTTTAGTTTAAAACAGTTTTTGTACAGGATATAGTTTTATAAATATATCCCTTTTATTGGGCCAGAGGATTTTTCTCTCTTCACCAGCATTTTGACTGTAAGATTTTCAGGGGAATTAGGTACTATATTAAGAACAGAAGACCCTGTGGTTTAAAGCAATCCCATTATTATCATAGAGTTATCTCTTTTGAATAAGTTGCATGCAGCAGAAAAAAACTTTGTCCTGAGCTGAGCAGTTTTAGAGGCCAGTGGAGGCTCAGCCAGTGTTCATGACATCATCTTTTCATTCCATTAGCCAGCATTATCCACAGTGGAGTGAGTGAGATGGGAGACTCTGTCTCATAAGCATGCTGAGAAAACCCCGGCTTACTGCCCAGGTACAGTGAGAATGGACAAGTCAAACCACCCTCGGGGAAACCTGATACTGAACTGGAAGAAATACCACTGATTTGGTTTTTTTGGTGGGGCAACAACTATTAAAGGAAGAGATTTAAAGATCTTATGCTAGATCCTAGTTCATTTTAAACATTTTATTTCTAAGGCCCCTAGCTGGTGAGAAAAGTTAGCTTCCAAGGGCAGAGCTTCCCCCCTTGCCTCTTTACTAGCAGTAGTGATGAACTGAAAGCAGCCCGAGGCTCTGTTCCTCAAACTGATAACAGGAACAAAAACAGAGGAGGTAATTTTGGCCCAGTGCAGGTCTGCATAAAGAAAGGTGAGGGTGTCCTTCAGGGCACTTGTAATAAACTTGTAAGCTTTTATTCAACCGAATGGTTCATCTGCATTCAGCAGCACTTCCACTATAGTTGTGCGTCACTGCCACTGCGAGACTGCATGGTAATGAAGCCAAGGCACTGTGGGCCAAAACTCTGCTGCCTGTAAGAGGAGAGGGGACAGCAGCTTGGAAAGATAGATCAACAAAACCATTGCTGCTGCTGCTGCCGTCGCTGCCGCCACTGCACTGTCGTTGCTGCTCTTGCAGCTGGTGGAGACACAATGTTGAGCCTCCAGGATTCTGTGTTTTTTGAAATTAGCATAAAGTCCTTGTTAAAGTCCTGGAGCAGCAGCTGTAAGTATATATTCCTAAACGGGAGGAATGCTGAGGTATGATTGATGATCGCAGCCATTCCTTGCATGCTTTCTCTTTAGACCCATCTAAATAGAATAAAAGCTATTGAAAATACCATGAAGTATATGTTCTTGAATAGCCATCAGTAAGCCAGAGCACATACTGATGTGCACACACTGAGCGCTTGTAATATTGGTAGTTAAATTTTCTTTGAAATTTGTGAGCCTTGCTTTTCTTGTTATTTTATGTCTCATAATTGGTCAAAAAGGGGGGGAAAAGAAGATGACAAGTAAGACTTGAATTTCTGCAGGGTTATCAGATACCAGTACTATTCCACAGTTCTGTTAGCACAAAGTGTATGTGAAGCAGCATCAGCTATCTTAAGGTAGCAGGCAATTGAATATGATGATAACTTTCCTCTCTTCTTATAATTGAAGTTACAATGGGTAATTTTCATAT
Organism: Pedetes capensis; assembly: GCA_007922755.1. Classification (NCBI taxonomy): domain Eukaryota; kingdom Metazoa; phylum Chordata; class Mammalia; order Rodentia; family Pedetidae; genus Pedetes; species Pedetes capensis. Next base: position 19,034 of record VMDO01004210.1, read on the forward strand.
GTAGTAAATTTTCTGATAAGGAACATTCGCGATGGTTTGTATCTCAAAGTTCAGTTAACTCAATGAAACTAATGAATTCCATTGAGCTATTATCCTGGCCCATAACTCCCTTACTTCCTAATATATGGATTTGGCAGAAGTATTTTCTTCTGTATTTCCAGTAATTTTCAATGGTATTTTTTTCCCTGTAGATCTTATAACACTCACAAAAAATTACTTATTACTACAACCCATTTTTTGCCATAATAATAATAATGATGATGATGATAATAATATAATTAGATCTCAAATTAATGAATTAAACAAACTCACATTTTGTTATCATGTTTACTTTGCCCAAAGTAAATAGAAGTATATAAAAGTTGTGACTTTTCCAAGGTCATATGGTGGCAAAGAATTGGGAGCAAAACCTAAGTTGTTCTTGTTTCCAACTGTGCTGGTAGTGCCTGAGCAAACTAATGAATAAAATATGGCATTACATTTAATTTTTTTTTCTGGTTTAACTCTTTATGAAAATATTTATTTAGTGTAGTTTGCTTTATAAGCAAATAATATGAAAGATCAAATGTTGACATGAAGAAAAATGCTCAAGATACAACCTATTGCATACAATTTGAGATTTGTATTATGCCATGTATACTGCCTTTGTAATCTCTGTATTTCTTTCATTTTTGATCTTTAAGTAATTCTTCTATGTGACCATATTGTCATGCCAGATGGCAGAGAATTATGTTAGGTTTAGGAAAGTTTCTAAGTGAGTTTACATAGTAAAAATATAGGAAAATTATAATTATCAACTGAAATTAAATACTTTGACTAGTTTAAAAGGAAGCTAGTAAAATAGAACATATTTTTGCTGAAATAAATTAGACTATAGTTACTAATCTTTCTCTTCCTTCTCCTCCTCCTCCCTCCTTCCTCTATCCTCACCATGTACTTTTTTTTTTAAAAACAGTAAGACAACATATAGTGAGAATGAAGCTATAATTAACAGTTTCTTATGGAAGAACAGCATATCACAGTGGCTTGTCTTGTAAAAATTTAGTTTGCTTAGACACTTGTGAACTCTGTCATTAGCACTTTGTGATCATTTAAATATTTTTACATGTCATTCCCTGGACCCTGTAACCAGCCACAGCCAAATCTCATTTAATCATATTCCCTGAATCCAATAGTGAGACCAAACCAGATGTGTGTAAAGCCTTGGTTTTTGCTGTTAGTAGTATAATGATCCAGTCTGAGGGTATCCCATTGCCCTTGGGCATTCATAGTACATACCTCTTGAGAAGGTGTTTTTACAGTTCTAAAGGAATACGTTAATGTTGAAAATAAATTGCTACTGTCAGTGTTCAATGAGGCCCTAACCATGTCTGCCCTGGCCCTGAAAAATGGGGGAATATTTTTATTTCACCAGCATCTGTGAATGACTTTTTTAGCTTCACTTAGCCCTACTGAATAAGAGAAAGGAAGGGAGAGGATTAAAACATGAAGACAGGCTGGGAGCTGTGGCACACGCCTGTAATCCCGGTAACGTGGGAGGTAGAGGCAGGAGGATCACAAGTTCTAGGCCAGAGACAGCCTGCACCACTTAGTGAGACCCTGTCTCAAGATAAATTTGAAAAGAGAGTTAGGGGTGCAGCTTGGTGGTAGAGCACTTGCAAAGTATGTGCAAGGCTCGGGGTTCAAAGCCCCAGAAAGAGTAATGAAGTTAATCTTTGCTCTCTGTGAGCTTATTCAGAGAGAGAAAAAAAGGCATGAAAAGTTACACTAAGGAATTTGCCTGAGAGATGATTCGTATGTGTTATGACAGATGAAGAGAGCAGAGATGGAAGGGACTCTCTCTAAGCACAGGGTCAGAGGAGATTTAGAGGGAAAGTACTTTCTTTGAGCTTGGTTTTGGCACTCAGATGTAAGCTCATGGTGGTGGACAGTACTGATAACCAGTCTCTCTGAGCCGGAAACCAGGGTCCGGTCACCATCTCCCCTTCACCTCACCCCTTTTAATCCTTGCCCAGGATTTGAGAGTCTACCTTCTCAGTTTCCTCATTCTCTCCTGACTTTTGTTGCCATAGCCACTGCCTTAGTTCAGGCCTCTCTCTCCACCATCCCCTGGATTACTGCCATCACAGCCTTTGGTATCTTGTCTGCATCTTCCAGTCGCTGCAGAAGGTTCCTTTTAACTACCTGCTCTTATGTCCCTCCGTGCGTTTTACTTCACAGTCTTTCTGTCTTCTGCAGAATAAAGCTTTTCCTCACCCAGCTCCTGCTCCTTTTGTCCACGTCTTCTCTTGCTCTGCTTACCCCATACTGATCATTCCCATTTGCTGCTACCTTTACCTGGAATGCACCCTCAGCCCTGTCTGCTTCAAAGCGCAACCCCCTCCCACTCCCAGGGACATCTTGAGGAATTCTTGGTTATCCCTCAGTACCTATCCTTGGAGTCAGCCAAATAGTTCATGCTTCATTTGTTGTGTGCTTCACTTAAACATCACTGTGTCATTACCCTTATCACCCTGTCCCTTCTTTCTATGCCACTTGTGTGTAATCACCTCGAGGTTGATTGTCTTTTTGTTCGTATTTGTATACTGAATGCTTAGTTAAGCTCAGGGAAATGCACAGACAACTAAGAGATCAGGTAGGGAGGCAGTAATTTTTGTTGGATTGAATTAACAGTAGCAAAGAAAGTAGGAAGTGAAATATATGGCTCCTCTTCTGTTTGCTTATTAATATTATTATATTAGTGATGCCTCTCAGGGGAACAATTCTGGAAGCAAGAATATACACAGTGATACCTCAGTGATTTAAATATACGTATACATATTTCATTAAATTCCATTTAGTGAATTTCTTGGGAAGAACAGAGAAAAACCTGATTTGTTAATAGCTTTTATAAAAAAGGAAATGAAGAATAATTTTTCCCATTAAATAAATTATGTATTTCAAATGCTGCCCCTACCCTCCTAAAGAAAAGAAAGAAAGAAAAATCTAGAGGTTTTGTTATTGAATGGACATTAACAGCTGTATATATTATTATCGTTCTTTATCATTAATTATAATAATACTTATTTATAAGAGGCATTTGCATGATTTGTATTAATGTTAGATGGACTTTTTATATTAATTGCCAGAGGCACTCTGGTTTCAGGGCCTGCTTAGCTGGCAGAATGTCGATGCAGTGCTGCTGAAGTTTGATTAGAGTTGAGCTTATTTCTTTCAGTAACAACAATGAAGTGACATTCATATGGCCTAAATTCAGGATTTTGTCTTTATGCCAACTGTTTTAGGCATTACTTCTTTTAAAAACTGAATCAGGAACAATCTGTTAAACCAGCTGTGTAGTGAGGATGTTATCATTTAAAAGATTGGCTTGGTTCCCTAAAAATTGATAAGACAAAGTAAGATTCAGTACTGAGATCTATCCAATTATTATCTGCAATGTTAATTAAGGCCATAGATGCACTCACTGTCCATATAACATCTCTTGTAAACATTTATAAAATTAATTTTGCTTACATAATTTTATATGAAAGCTAGTGTTTCAAAGGATTCAGTTTTTAGCACAGACATAGAATAGATAAATTGACATATTTTAACCATAGTCTTATAAATGAAAATGTGATTAAGGAATCTTAAGGGAATAAATTTACGTAGGTTACTTAGATTCTTGCAAAATAAGTCCTAAATAGTTTTTAATACTCAAGAATAGTTTTCTTGGATTGCAAGAATAGAAAAGCCAATCCTTACCCTTTCATCTGTGTGTTTTTTGATGGAAGTAAAACTTACCATTTACTAGAGGATTTATGGACCTGGTATTGTGGTAAATTGTTATATATGTGGGTTTATTCACATTATATGCACATATATTCATGAAATCTCATGTAATCATCATGAAAACTGTAATAGTAAGTAAGTATGAACTTACTACAGTTTTCAAAAATAGCTTTATTGTGATATAATTCACATACTATAAAATTCATGCTTTTAAAATGTTTAGTTTGTTGGCTCTTAGTATAGTCACAGAGTTGTGCAACCATTGTTGTTGTTGTTGTTGTTGTTAGGTGCCGTCGAGTCGGTATCCGACTCATAGTGACCCTCTGTACAACATGGGAAACACTATTGTCAGTGCTTCTCTGCTGTTCATAGGGTTTTCAATGGCAGATAGATTTTTTGGGAGGGGGTTGCCAGGTCCTTCTCCCAAGCCTACAGCTTCTGGTGTTCCCAGGCGGTCTCCCATCCAGGTACTAACCAGGCCCGACCCTGCTTAGCTTCCGAGATCTGACGGGATTGGATGCCACAGGGCAACAGCTGCAGGCGTGCAACCATTACCCTTACCTAATTCCAGAATATCTTTGTCGTCCCCAAAAGAACCCCATAATTTTTTTTTGTTTCTGTATCCTTTTTTATTTTTATTTTTTTATTAGAAATTTTTAATGTACATCATAATATGATTCATTTTGACATGCTCTTCATTGTGACAATTTTCATATATGCAGTTTGATAAACATTATTCACATAGGTTACCCCTTACCCTCCTCTATGTTTCTCCCCCCTTCCCATCTAAGTTTCCCATCCAAGTCTTCTCTATCTTTTACTATGTAGTATTTTTCTATATGTCCTTGGGTTCCAGTTCTGTTTAAGATAGAAACTTTTCCTGTAGTGGTCTTTGTTTCTATCTTGTTTTAACAATTACGTGCGATTTCTAGTCCATTTATATTGACCTCATTCTTATCTTCCCTCCCCCCCTTTTATTATGATCTGACCTTTGAGTAGGATTTTTCTTTCTTGTAATTTTGAAACAGCTCCCTCATGAGTGAGAGCATGTGTTGTTTCTCTTTCTGAGCTCGTGTTTGTTCACTTAAAATAATTTTCTCTAATTCCATCCATTTTGCTGCGAATGACCTTATTTCATTTTTCTTGATTGCTGAATAGTATTCCATTGTGTATATATACCATAGTTCTTTTATCCATTCTTCTGTTGAAGGGCACTTTGGTTGATTCCATATCTTTGCTATTGTGAAAAGCGCTGCATTGAACATGGAGATGCAGGTGTCTCTGTGGTATGATGACCCATCTCCCTTTGGGTAAATTCCCAATAGTGTTATAGCTGGGTCATATGGTAGACCTATTTTTAGTTTTTTAAGATACCTCCATATTGATTTCCACAGTGGTTGGACCAATTTACAGCTCCACCAACAATGTAAGAGTGTTCCCTTTTCCCCGCAACCTCGCCAGCATTTGTTGTTGTTCATTTTATTGATCTTGGCCATTCTTACTGGTGTAAGGTGAAATCTCAACGTTGTTTTGATTTGCATTTCCCTAATGGCTAGGGATGTTGAGGACTTTTTCATGTGTTTCATGGCTTTATGGACCTCTTCATTTGAGAACTGTCTACTCAGTTCCTTTGCCCATTTGTGTATTGGATTGTTTGGAAGAACCCTATAATTAATCTACTTTGTGCCACTGTGGATTTGCCTAATCTGGCCACTTCATATAAATAGAATTATACAATAGGTATTTTTTGTGTGTGACTGTTTTCTTTTTGTATGTCTGATGATTTGAAGTTTTTCTTCTTTTTCTGGTGCTTGGGCTTGAACCCAGCGCAGTGGGCATGCTAGGCAAGTGCTCTACCACTGAATCACACCTCTAGCCCCTGGGACCAGATTCTTTTCACCAATATTTTCAAGCTTTACCCAAGTAGAATGTATTGGTACTTTCTAACTTTTTATGGCTGAATAATATTCCATTGTATGAACATACCACATTTTGCTTATACATTCATTAGTTGACAAATTTCTGATTTTATAGGGGAGTAAACTGGGGCTCAGATAAGTTAAGGAATACTAATACCCCATCTTCCTCCCCCAAACCACACATACCCAAACTCTATCTAGCTAACTTGATTCAATCATATTTTATTTAAAGACCTACCTGATCAAATGACACCAAGCAAAATCTGAGGAAGTAATAGCTAAGAGTTTCAGAGAAGGGTAAGTGTGCAGAAGAGATATCAAATGATGGAGGTTAGTGAAAGTTGTGGCCAGTTTTGCAAGAGCTGGCAGCTGTGGGGAAGAGAAATGGGGCTGGGGCTGGAAAGGTAGGCAAGCACTAGATCACATCTGATCCTGAAAACCTTGTCATGGATTTTAGTCATTATCCTAAAATATGTGAGAAACCATTGATGGAGTTTATGACAGTAGTTAAGGTGATTTAATCAGATTTCTGTCTTTCATAGGACGGGGGCAGAGAAAGGAGTAAGAGAGCATGCAGGGAAATGAGTTAGAATGCTGTGGAGAGACGCAGATGTGAGATGAAGATTACATGAAGGGTGGTTTCTTTATTTGGCAAACAGGTATACAATAATGCTTGCTATATGAGTTGAACCTGACTTCATGGCACCTAGCAACGACTACATGGGTGGTCCTCTTTTAAGTGCTTTGCAGAATATTAGCTCATTTAATGATGGCTCAGGAAATACTTAAGAGGTAGGAAAAATAAGTCTTCAGTTAGACATGGGAGGCGAAGGAGATTTTTAACTAGGTTTTTATAGTATGAGTCTAATTGTTGTTGTTGTTAGGTGCCGTCGAGTCGGTATCCGACTCATAGCGACCCTCATAGGGTTTTCAATGGCTGACTGTTTCGGGATTGCCTTGGGAGTGGATTGCCAGGCCCTTCTCCCGTTTTTGCGGTGCTGGGAATTGAACTCGGGACCTCAGAGACTGCAGCGCAGCGCTCTACCTACTGAGCTAAATCCCAGCCCATGAGTCTAATAGGGTATCTAAATTTTCATTGGCATCAATTTCAGTGGTGTATCTGTTGAGAGTTAATATTGGTCATAGTGGAAAAAAAAATCACCTATTGCTTATTGCCAAAATATTCTTTCATCCCCTCAGACAAATCTGTTTTAGGAAATGGCTCCTCGACAAGGAAGCCAACTCAATGTTCTGCAAAGTGTGAACTCTCTGTGATGGTTTCCAACGTCGTGCTTCCTAGCTCCAGATACCATTGAATTTAGGAATCATGAACCTGCTTTATCCTTTTTTTTTTCTATTCTAATTCCTTAAACTAGATTTAGTTATTTGACAAAGATGACATTTTGACTTCAAGAATAAATATTGAATGTTTTGAAAAGTATAGCTGATTAACTCATTAGGTATTTGGTTTCATTTAATTGATAAATATTAGAATAAAAGCATATAGTTTAAAAAACGAGATTAAAAATCAGGAAAATCTAACATGGGTGGTCACACTATTCATAGATGACTGAATATACACAAAGTTCCATATAATATCCCTGTTAAGTTTCAAGAGTCTACTTCGGAAACTTTGATGTCACAACCCTTCCCTGTTTGTACCCTCTGTTGTCGTACCCTCTGTTGTCTTTGTATATAGACTGTCTTTTAGGTTCTGGGTCCTGTCCTGTGCTAAGGTGGGGAGGTTAGGAGAACCCACATTCCCTGTTCCAGGTGTCTTGGCATGAGCCCAGCCTATAATTTTGGTCTGACTTAGTCCCCGATTTCCAGTGTCAGGACAACCATGTTTGTGTCAATCCTCCACCTCTAGTTACTGTTTTTCCTTCCTGAACCTTGGGTTGTCAAACTCTGCTATATCATTTCCTGCAGGTATAGACTTCACTTTCTCTCAAGTGAATGAAGTGATTTTTAAAAACAAAACCAACCAATCTTGAAGAGAATGAAGTCCTGACATATCTGCTGATCTATCTTTTTATTGATTATACCTACCTCCCTGCTTACCTCCTACTTTTTTTCATTATCCTTCTTTGGGATAGCTTCTGTCACTCATAGTTGGACCTTCCTGGTGCTTTTTACCTGTTATTACACTGTGTAGATGTCATTTCCTGCTTCTATTACTAGCTTCCTCAGAACTTCTGGCAGTGCTGGTATTCAGCCATTATGTGTCATTATGGTTGTATGGACATTTATAGCCAGCAGCTCTTCTGAATGCCACTTGGTATTGATTGGTTAGTATTTTAAATGTGGTATTCTGTTGGGTCCCTGTTCGGGCACCAACTATGTTGGGCCCCACGTTCGGGCGCCAAATCTATGTGGGGTGCGCGCCTCCCGGTCAGGCCTGGAGGTTCGGACGGGCTGCGCTACCGTGCACACAGATACTAAACACAGTCCACTTGGGACCCTCAGGTGAGAGGCGCAGACTCCTGCAGCCCTCAGGACCCCGGAGGAGACGGGAGAAAGGAAAAGCCCCAGGCGCTTTTGCCTTCCAGGGGCAAACACCTGTGTTGGTCTTCTCCGTGGTCAGGAGGAGATAGCTGTTGCTTCCTCGGTGATCAGACGGAGAGCAGGTTCCTTTCCTTGTCGAGGATTGCAATGGGAGAGCATTATTTCCTCACCGAAGGTCCGGGGCAGAGCAGCGGGAGAGGCGCTTCCTCATCTGTGGTCTGGGCAGGAACAGGCGAGAAGGCGCAGAAAGGGATGCCAGAAAGGCCGTGTCAAAAAGGAGTCGAGCTGCCGCAATGCAGCTCTTTATGTAGCTTGCCCATGGAATGGCCTGAGCCAATCAGCTTTCAGTCCAGTTGTCCAATCAGGAAGGGTTTTGTACAAACGTGCAACCAAGTTACTTTCATTTTCCCTAGATTTCTAACTTGCAAACCAGATATTCAAACGCCATTTTCCCAGTTTGGGAGTTTTTGCCTATTTCCTCCCAATTTTTCCCTACAGTATTCCACTGATATCTGGTCTGTTACAGGCATAACTAGTGTTTACGTCCCAAATCATTGGGTCCTGGCTTGTTATACTACTGGCCAAACTCAGGCTTCTTTCTGTAAGTAACCATATTTGCAGACTCTTTATCACATTGATTGGATTCAGTTTGCTAGACATAGTTGGTTAGCCTTTTGCAGGATAGAATGGGCTATGCTCTCTTGGTTGTTCTTCTTCCTGGTCTGTTGATGGTGTGATGCCGTAAGACATTGACTGTTTAATGGAATTTCTGGCTATTTTGGATCTACTAGCTAAGTATACTGTTTCCTAATTTTTAAAATTTAGCAAAACAAGTAAAATTATAAGGCTTTTAACAAAAATAACACTAAAGAGAAATCTACTTGCGTGGGGAAGGCTCTAGAAACCAAATTTTAAGTAGTGGGATCTGTTCCTCCTAGAAGATAATGAATTATACATGGGATCTTAGTTCATGATAGGAAAGCATATGAATTTTTTATAAGCTATATTTTTAGTTATATTGTTGACATGTGATATAGAAAGTAGTTGTTGTTGTTAGGTGCCATCGAGTTGAGTCTGACTCATTGTTGTTAGGTGCTGTCGAGTCGGTATCTGACTCATAGCAACCCTCATAGGGTTTTCAATGGCTCACTGTTTCAGGATTGCTTTGGGAGTGGATTGCCAGGCCCTTCTCCCATTTTTGCGGTGCTGGGAATCAAACTCGGGACCTTAGAAACTGCAGCGCAGCACTCTACCAACTGAGCTAAATCCCAGCCCCGCCTCATAGTGACTCTATATACAACAGAACGAAACACTGCCTGATACTGAGCCATGCCTGCCACTTGCCAGTGCTTCTCTGCTAGTTGTAGGGTTTTCAATGGCTGATGGTTTTAGGATTGCTTTGGGAGTAGGCTACCACATCCTTCTCCCATTTTTGTGGTAGTGAAGACTTTTCATAAAAAATGAAGAAATGCATAATGTCCATTAATATAGATAATATGGTAACAATGTAACAACAGTTGTAGACTTACATTAGTACACTAAGGGATTTTTTTTCCTGTACTATAGGATTGAACCCAGGGCTTCTCAAATGCTAGGCAAGTATTGTACCACTGAGCTGCACCTATAGCTCCATCTTAATTTTTTTATTTTGATATAGGGTCTTGCTAAGTTGTATAGGCTGCCTCTAGCTTTAAACATGTGATCCTCCTGCCTCAGCCTCCCAAGTTGCTGGGATAACAGGTGTGCACCACAGCATCTAACTTTGAATACTTTTTTATTTAAAATGTTTCATATAAAATTTTGGAACATTATATGAATGAGTCATTTTTATTACAGGCAGACTATGGAAGGAAAGAAAAAGATGATTCCAACAAAATGGCTTTAGTAATATTCTTGAAGATAAGGTTAATTGATGTTTTTATGCAGAGTGCCATAGTTTGATGTACAGGGCCTACTGTGCTTGGCAGGGAAAGTAGTCTGTGTCTACTGTGTGAAATTATTTCATCTGCTGAGAGGGAGGGAAAACTGAAGGAAGAATTTTCAGGAGCGTGCATAGAACATTAGTAGATTCTGAAGTTAAATTTCAACTAGGCAGATAAAAACACTAATAGATGACTTTAAGTAGTGATGGGATTTGATAAGTAGGCCAGGTATAGAATATGAGGCCTAGGGAGGAATTAGTAATGATTTGAAAGTATGCCACTGAACCCTCTCCTTTGGAAATCATGGATAATGACAGGTACCGGATTGATATGGCACTAAGACAAGTGGTGTGAGGCATGGACAGTGATAGGAGTGAAGTGATTGAAACCTGAGAGAAAAACTAATTCATCAAGATTTCTTGTATGAATTAGGACAATCATATTTGACTCTTTAGTGTCAGAGTTTTGAGTTGTTTCATTGATCTTTCACTTTGTTTTCTAGGGCTCTGCTCCTTGACATACATTTATTTGAATTTCCCTGAATGGCCCAAGGGGTATTATTTGTGGTATTATATAAGTAGGTTTCCTTATTTATGGAGCTTTTAGAACATTCAATAATCAAGATTAATTTTAAGTTATTATGTAGAGCCAGCTGTTTCAGTTTAGAAAAATAGTGTCAGGGAGTGGTCCTCATTAGAATCACTTAGGGGAGCTTCTAAGAGGATACAGGTGCTGGGGCCCCACTCCAGAGATTTTGATTCTGATTTAATGCATTGCCAAGGATGCCCAGCAAAATTCAGGATCAAGTTAGAAAGCTTGACTTTGCCAGAATGCTGAGAGTGGATATGAAATCTTTTCCAGAGGGTGGAGTCATAAGAAAAAATATGACAGATAGGTTTTTAGAAGTTTGCCAATTTACTAATTTACAATGAGAAATATGCCAAGTGGACACTAATGCTATAGCTGGCCCAGTATCCCTTCCGGTCCTGGTGGAGGAAGCTCATGCCGAGCTAAATTCTCATCACAACACTGCACGGAGAGCTTCAAGATCAAAGAAATGTATGCCCTGCTACAGGTGCCAGAATACACATGCTTTTGTGCAGAATACTTACTTCTTCCACTAGGCTGGTTAAGTGGGCATTGCATTCCCATCAGCAATGTGTTGTGAGACATTGCCCTGTTCCTTTTCCACAGTAGACGTAATCACTCTGTTTAATATTTGTCAGTTTGACACGTACAAAATGAAATCTCATTGCTAGGTTACTTTGCTTTTTCAGACTGCTACTATGAACATTTTTTCACATTTGTTGTCTTTTTAGGTTTGTTTTTATGTCAGTTGCCTACTTAAATCTTTTGCCAGTTTTTCTCTTATGTTGTCTTTTTCTTGTTACTTTGGAAGAGCTTGTTGAGTGTTACATACTCTCTCCTGTCTTCTACATTACAAATAGTTTTCTAACTTTGTCCTTTCTTGTTTGTGGTATCATTTACCCTAAGTATTTTAACCTTTTTACTTGATTAAATGCATTCATCTATTTTTTTTTTTAATAGTTTTTATCTTGGCTAACAGTCTCTTCTCCCCTAAATTATACGGGAAAGCTCTTAATTTTTTCATAAGACTTTTAGAAATTAATTTTCAATTTCATGTCCATCTAGACTTTGCTTTTTGAGTATAAGATATGTATATGTATATATAACTTTTTATTTTTTGGATAATCCATTCCTTTTGGGGAGCAGTATTTGGGAGGTTGAATGCAGGGCCTCACATATGCTGGGCAAGCATTCTATCAGTGAACTGCACCTCCAACCCCTTTTTTATTTATTTCATTTTCTTTGTCTGTGACTGTTAAATATAGTTATACCTCTGCCTGCCAGGTAAGTGTGAGTCAGACTGCTACTGTATTTTAAGGAGGAATTCCAAGAGAGAGAGAAGGGAAAGCAAGTGATGGCCTCCGTGGCCACCATCCTGTTAAGATAGTAGGCGGATGCTGCTCAGCTCCATGACTTCTTCCATCATCTCAGCCTTCAGGGTCCCAGCCCACCTGTGTAGACTCTGCCCTGTGTCTTGGCTGTCAGAGAAAATGGCTGCACATCCATATGCAGGCCCTGAGTCCAGGTATGTTTGCAGGATTCTGGTGTTCATATCCTTACTTCAGGACTATCCTGTGCCAGTTCCCAGGCTTGTCTCCTTCTAGAAGAGAAAATCGGCCACTCTTGCTCTTTCACTGGCAGTGAATATTTTTATGGGAGGAAGGATAGATAACAAAAAAGAAAACTTTCTTCTTCTGGTACATGCTCAGTATTGACATATCATTCAACTTGTTCATTTGCCAGAGGAGAGGCAAAGGAGGTTAAATCATTTGACCAAGTTTATAATAACAGTTAATAGCTGAGGTGAATCTAGGGTCCTCATCTGATAACTCCTAGGTCCATGCATATTTTTAAAATACCAGATTATCTGTAGGTTTTTAGAATGGCTTCTTAGCTGAACTTCTGAAGGTTACCATAAGAGTGCAAGAAAATAATAACTCAGGGATTCTTTAGCTGAGTGAATAATGGATTTTTTAGATGAGAGGTCATTTTTCCCTGAGCTTTATAATAAGCGACATTTCTGTAGTAGACTTCAAGTAAAAAGCATTGAACCCATGCCAAAAATGTCATAGGACTTCTATGTTTAGCAACTGTTTTCAGTGGGAATATTTTAGATTCAGATAAACACTTTAGGAACAGCTGTTCAAAGAACAAGCAAAAGTTTAAATTTTTCTATCCATTGCAATTGAACCAGAAGGAAAAATATTGTACT
>VMDO01004210.1:32050-44003 GCA_007922755.1 Pedetes capensis
TTTTTTTTGGTTTGTTTTTTGTTTCTTCTTTTTTGTTGTTGTTTTTGAGGCTGGGTCTAACTGCTTAGTCCTAGCTGTCTTGGAACTTGGTATGCAGGCCAGGCCTTAAACTTGTTGTGATCCTCCTGCGTCAGTCTCCTCAGTGCTAGAATTATAAACATGTGCCCAGCAGATGAGGAGTCTTAACATTATAACGATGCCAGTTTTGTTCCAATCGATGTGTGGAGGTATACACAAGTTTGGAAGTATAAATGAGATATAGTAGCTGGAAATACTGAGTAAGCAGGAATGTTTGTGTCAACAGGTGATAAAACCTCTTATAAAGCTACAGTAATTAAAAGTATGATATCAACACAGACACAGATTACTAATCAGCGGAATAAAGAGCTCAAAAAACATTTGAGTATAAATTTAGTTTATGATAATGAATAAAATCAGTGACAGAATTTCAGTAAATGAACTTAGAAGAATTGGTTAGATATTGGGGGAAAAACAAATAAAATCTTTATAACAGTAGCTTAAATAAACTTTAAGTTGGATGACAGATTTCAATGGACTAAAAAAAAAAAACAAATGAAGTGTTAAAATGTAGGTATATATTTGTCTCATCAAAGCCAGGGAAGCCTTTTCTATTTTTAGTCATTTCTATGCAAATAATTAGAAGATGCAACTAAAATTTAATTAGGCAAATAGTACGTTAAGAATCTGGACCTTTAAAGGAGGAAAGGATGCATCAATTTGGCAATTCTGGAGGAAAAAGTCACTTATATAAAAGTTCTTGGAAAACAAGACTAGAGTTCACATTCTAGCACAACCACCGCACTGTGACAAATGACATTAATTTGGACTCAATTGCCTCATCATATGTGGACTATAACTAGAAGTGATGTTTTTGATTTGGTTTCTACTAAGTGTTTTACAAACTAATTGTTAAGTCACTGGCTTCTTTCTTTTAGTGATTTGCATTTAAGATTCCCCTATCTTTTCATGGCTTGATAGCTAATTTCTTTTTAGTGCTGAATGATAGATATCCCTGTGTTTGGATGTATCTCTCCACCTACCACAGAACAACTTGGTTGCTTTTGTGTTTTAGCAATTGTGAGTAAAGTTGCAATAAACATCTGTGTGCAGGTTTTTCTGTGGACATAAGTTTGCATCCACTTTGAGTAAAGACCAAGCAACAGGACTACTGGATCTTATGGTGACTGTTGTTGTTGTTATTATTATTGTTATTGTTTTTGTTAGGTGCCGTTGAGTAGGTGTCCGACTCATAGTGACCCTACTTAACAACAGGTGAAACAGTATTGTTGTGCTTCTCTGCTATTCTTAGGGTTTTCAGTGGATGATTGTTCTTTGGGAGTGGGTTGTTGGGTCCTTCTCCCAAGCCTACAGCACCTGGTATTCTCAGGAGGTCTCCCATCCAAGTACTAACCAGACTCTGCTTAGCTTCTGAGATCTGGTGGGATTGGACGCCACAGTGGTACCACTGCAGGCTATGGTAACAGTATATTTAGCTTCATAAGAAATTACTAAATTGTCTTCCAAAGTGGCTGAACCATTTTTCATTCTCACCAGTAATGAATGTAGTTCCTGTTGTTTCACATCCTCACTAGGATTTGATGTGTCTGGGAATAGCTATCTAATAAGCATGTAGTGGTATTTCATTGTTTACAATTCCCTGAATACATATGAAGTTGAGCATCTTTTCATATGCTAATTTTCCATTCATATGTCTTCTTTAATGAAGTATCAGTTCAAGTTCAGAGCTTGTGCCTAGTTTTTACTTGAGTTTTTCTTATTGTTGAGTTTTAAAAGATCTTTATATATTTTGGGTACCAGTCTTTTGTCAGATATGTTTCTTGCAAAGTGTTTTTCCCAGTCCGTGGCTTGTCTTTTTATTCTCTTAACATTGTCTTTTGCAGGACAGAAGTTTTTATTTAAATAAATTCCAGCTTAAATCATTTTTTTCTTCCATGAGCTACAGTTTTGATAATTACATAAAAAGTCACTAGCAAACCCCAAATTACCTAGATATTCTCCTGTCTTCTAGGAGTTCTATAGTTGTGCATTTTACATTTAGATCCGTGGTCCATTTTCAGTTAATTTTTGTGGAAAGTGAAAGTTCTATGTCTTAGTCCAGATTCCTTTTTTTTTTTTTAATAAACGTGTGGGTGTCTAGTTGTTCCAGCACCATTTGTTGAAAAGTCTTCTTTCTTCATTGAATTGCCTTTGCTCTCTTGTCAAAGATCAGTTGACTCTATTTGTGTGGGTCTATTTCTGGGCTGTCAGTTCTGTTCCATTGATCTGTTTGTCTATTCTTTTGCCAATAACACAATGTCTTGATTACTGTAGTTTTATAATAAGTCTTAAAGTCGGGTAGTGTCAGTCCCCTGACTTTGCGGTTTTTATTCAAAATTGTGTTTACTATTCCAGGTTATTCATTTCTCTTTCCATATAAACTTTGGAATCAGTATATTGGTATCTGTGAAATAACTAGCTGACTTAGGTTTGATTTTTAATCTAAGACTTTGCGTGTGCATGTGTGTGTGTGTGTGTGTGTGTGTGTGTGTGTGTGTGTATGATGGTGCTGGGGATGGAACCCAGGGTCTTGCACATTCCAGGCAAGCACTCTGCCACTGAGCTATATTCCTTAGTCCTAGGTTTTTTGAGTTAAAGTCTTGGTAAGTAGCCCAGTGGGTCCCCAATTTGTGATCCCCCTGGTTCTGCCTCCCAAGTGCTGTGATTAGAGTTGTGTGCCACATATCAAGTTTGCATTTACTTTTTAATGTTAGAGATATTTTTGACTTTTGTTCTTATTCCAAGGCCACTTACTTTATGCCTTTTGTTTCTTAGGTAATCATTAAAATCTTTATTATTAGCCAGTGTAAGTAGTAATTATTATATTAGCAACTGTGTGGTGCCTTGTCACATTTCTGTATTATATAAACCTCTATATAAATATTTGTCTGTGATATGCGTGTGATATCCAAGTTGGAGACTACAGAGTAGCGATTTTCCTGAACACCTCTTCATGGAGATGAGTGATACAGCTTTCATAAGAGTCCACCAAAGACTTTATAAACCACATTTACCTGAAGGGAACTGTTGATAGCCTCCTGTATTTTGAGGGGTGTTATTATTTGAAATGTGCATAAGAACATAGTGGAGGCAGAAAGACAAAAACATTTAAGATGGTGTGTGTGGGAGCTGAGAACCATTGCTACAACGTCATGAACCCCAACATGCATTATTTTAAGGATTATAGGTCTCTTCTTGTTTCTTTGACTGAAGTTAAATTTATAAGGATATGGGAGTTCTATGAACATGAATATGATAATCGTCTTATTCAATATACCAAATAAGGAGTGCTATAGAGTAAGCAAATTTAAAATACTGGTGTTTACTTTTTAGTTATACTTTATCTATGAGCAAGAATAGAAATTTTAAATACTGAAGTCTTGTTTCATTCCTATTATTAGCAGATATATATATATATTCCAAGAACATTTAATATAATGGGCTTTTACCATTTGAAATTCAATGCCTGGATTCCATTCTTAAGGATTACACTGTAACATTTATGTTTTTATTCTCTCATAAGCTTATGTAAAATTTTCAGAATTTTATAGTAGTGTGAAAAGAAATATTACTATTTAATGTTATAAGACACGTAATTCAAGCAGTCAAGTGTCAAAATCTTCGTATAGTTATATGGAAGCTAACCTTCTTCCTGCTTAGAGTGATTTTCCTGGTGGGTCTCCTGTTAGCAGAATGTGAGAAAAATTCACATACCCCACCAAGGCTGAGCAGTATAAGGAAATACAACATTGAGGGGAACAACTTTGATAGAAGAAAAATGCTAGCCAATTCTTATTTGTTTTTAGACTGTTAATGCAGTTAACTATCATTTTTACATTTGTTGGCCTCTTTTATTTTTTAAAAGTTATTCGTATCTTTTGTCCTGTTTTCAATTTGAAGGTATTGGTATTTTTCTAAATGATTTCATTAGAGTTTTGTGGGGAAAGAAAAAAAGTTAACTCTGTTTATTAAATGCTGCAAATATTTTTATTTTGGCTTTGTATACATATTCTTATGGTCTTGTTCTTTGTGTTTAATAGTGTATTTTGAACATATGTCCTTGCCATTCAGTATTTTTTGATAGAGTCATTTCAGATGTTTGTATAGCATTCTGTTAATTAGATTATAAAAATAATTTATTGTGATAATCCTGTTATCAAGATTAGATTGTTTAATGGCCTGAAATTTCAATGAGTAAATCTGTTTATTGTTACTTTTTTGTATTAATAAATACAATAAGCATTTATTAAATGCCTAGGAGAACCAAAATTAAAATACAGTTTTTGACTTATTTGATCAAGACATTTTATTTTTATAAAAATTTTGAGTTTTCAAACATGAAGTATTTTTGTCTTAGAAGATAATGCAAAGTATTTCCTAAAATGTTTGGCTTTCTTAGCAAATATCTTAAAAAGTATACAGTTACGGTACCTCAGAATATTTGCTTATGCTTAATTTTTAAGGAAGTAAAAAGCAGTATAGGCAAATTATTTGACATGTCAGTTATAGTACTCTTAATGACCCAAAATAATTTAAAAAAAATTTTTAAGATGTTCTCATTTTGCCACAATGACATTTGTTAAGAGATTCCCGCTTTAATAATACACAATGTTGGATCGTGACACAGAGTAAACAAGCAGGTCATTGTCTGAAATAACGTACACTGTGTTTGAAGGACTGTGATTTTGTTTTAATTTTTATTTATTTATTTATTTTTGGTGGTCCTGGAGGATTGAATCCAGTGCCTTGCAAATGCTCTACCACTGAGCTGCACCCCCAGTTCCTTTTTAACTTTTTATCTTGAAACAGTTGTGCTAAGTTATGTGGGCTGCCTCTGGCATGCGTCACAGCACCTGGCTAGGACTGTGAATTTCTGCTTTGAATTATTTTTATTATATAGTTTTAGTTCTAGAATACAATATGTAATACAATATATAATGTATTTTATCCTGGTGTAATAAAATATACTTATTTGTATTTATAATATTAATAGTTTACAACAATCCTTAGATTATTTTTTCAGATATTTGTATCTTCACATATTATGGTAGAGATTTTTGACAGAAAATTCATTGTAGGTTTTGAACTTACGTATTTTGAACACATTGTCTTGTTATATATGCATATACACAGAAATTCAGTGTTCAAATAATTGAGTTCTGTGTCTCCTTTCCAGGATGGGGCTACTTATAGTGGATCAGGTTAAGGTAGAGCAGTACAAACTTACAGCTTGTTCATGAATATTCTAGGTTTGCTAGGCCAAAAGGAGTCATACAAGCTGAAAGTAAAAGATGGAGGGTTTATATTATTATTTTTTATACTATTTTTCCCTTTTTCTTTTTTTTTCTTTTTTTATTAGTAATTTTTAATATACAACTTCATGGGTCTCAGTATGAAATTTCCATACGTAGATTTCATTGTACATTGCTCACGTTAATTTCCCCCTTCCCCTCTAATGACCCTTCCCCCCTCCCTCCTCATCAGGAGGGTCTATATTATGCATCAGACTGGAAGATGGAAGAGGCTGGATGATCTATAGGCAGCCAGTGAGGTACAATGCCAGGCAGTCAAGAGAACAGAAAACTGAGACTGGACGGCATGCAGGGGCATGTGCTCTTTCACCATCAAGCCTGGTTCGGTTTACTATTTGCCAGATACTTTGTCATCCCCAACTGAGTGGATGGCTCCAGTATCCTTTGAGTGAGTCAAATGAAAATCCTTGCTGGGCGTGGTGTGCTTCTATATCTCAGCACTCAGGAGGCTGAGGCAGGAGGATTGCAAGTTCAAGGCCAGCCTGGGCTACACAGCCAAACTCTGTCCCCAAAAAACAAAACAAAACAACAACAACAAAAATCCCAGCAGTCATCATTAATTCCTTTCCCACACCTGAATATCTAATCCACTAACATAATGCAAATCTCAGGTCCCTTGTTTTCTCTCTTGTGCCATCACCACCCTCTCAGCCCAAGCTGTGATCCTTTCTCCTGGATTTCTGTAATGGCGTTTTTGCTCTCTTCAAACTCATTCTCAGGGGAAGCCAGAGAGATCTTTATAAAGAGAAGTCAGGTCCTATCTCTTTTCTCATTAATATTTTCCACTGAATTTTAATTGCATTTGGAAATAAACGTCTGATTTTTTTTGTGCAGAGTCCCGAAAGATCCTCTGTGGTGTGCATCCTGACTAATGATCTGACCTCCTCTACATCACTCTCCAATCACTGCCTCCTCCCTTGATCCTTTTGTTTCTCAAACATTTATGTTCAATCTGTGCTTTCTGTTCCTGGTTCTTTGCTTTGCAGCTTCTATTTCTGTCATTTAGGCCTACCATCAAATGTAGCTTCTTCAATGAGGCATTCTTTGAGCATGCTTTCCAAAGTAGTATCTTTCAATCCCATAATCCCATTCCTGTTTCCTTTATGCATATCTGTTTTGTTTCCTTCATTGTACTTTACTATCTGATTAGAAACTATCCATGTATTTAAATAAATATTGTGCACCTACTATACGACAGCTGTGGTTCTAGATAACTTAGGATTCATCTGTGAACAAAAAAGGGCAAATGAGAATCCCCCTTGTTATGGAACTCACATTAGAGGGGTATAAAAAGAACTAGTACATAATAAACATGATATTTGAATACACTGTAGACATGTTAGGTAGTCTGTTAGAAGGTGGCAAGTGTAACAGAGAAAAATGGAGTGTGATAATGGAGATTGGGAAATCTGGGTGGGGTTAAGGCAAGTTGCATATTAAATAAGGGGCATATTGTAGGCCTCATTGAGCTGACTTTTAATGTAAGGTTCCTTTGTTTCTTTTCCTTTTAGCTTCAGCACCAGTCAACAAAGTGAATAAGTACTATACTTCTAACAACTTTCATTCCACTTGGGGAAGAAAGAATATCATCATGTCAAACATTACGATTGACCCCGATGTCAAGCCTGGTGAATATGTCATCAAGAGCCTCTTTGCAGAATTTGCTGTTCAAGCTGAAAAGAAAATTGAAGTTGTAATGGCTGAACCCTTGGTGAGTAGAGCTGACAGATTAATCTGAATTTTTTTGAGTTTTACATTAGCCATTATAATAAAAAACTTTCCAGAGGAAATGATATGAAAAAAATGACATGAAAAAAATATTAAGGGATAGATTAGTAGTGAAGTGGTGATCTAGAAAGCTGCAATGACTTTAGAATCTTCTTTGATAAATTACTGCAGGTCACAAAGGGACAAAAATGGACTGTGCTACTGGGAAGTGTGAAACCAGAGAAAACATCACAGGAAATAAAAGGAAATCTAGGATATTTTACAAGTTGTTGCTAAGACTGTAGCCGAACTTGTAATACCCATTGAACATATTTTTGTCCTTGTAGTACATGCAACATACTTAGAGAGTGTATGGCACTGTATGTGGTTAGAGCCCACGATGAGGAGGAAGGAATAGAAAGCCCAACAACAAATGTTTGGATCAGATTCTGAGGAGTTATAGATACACTACCATGGTAGTATAGATACTACCATGATGGACAATCCAGTGGTTAGACAATATGAGGAGAAATGATGGAACACTGAGACAAACTATTGTGTATAGTTCAATCTGGAAGGAAAGGAAAGGATCTCAAATTTATCATGGAAATGTTTGCAGAAGAAAGTAAGAAAAACAACATAAACCGAAATCAATTGAACTTGAAAAGTATTAAATAGGAGTGGCATTTTGAGTGTAAGTTAAGGGTTAAAGATGGTTTGGAGTGTTAGGAAAGATGGTAATGTGTTTATGTTAATGTACTTAATGTATTTACTTGGTTAAAATGTATAGGTGAGATAATTTTTCATTTGTGTGCGTGAAGCTTGATGTACTGGTGATCTAACCATGTGAAATTGCTTTATTGTTATTTGGACATTCTTTTTTGAGGACTCACATAAGGTGGGGACAAGAAATGGAGATTTTGGCATTATTCACATTGAAACCACAAGAGCAGGTGGTGATAGCAAGGGAAATATGGTTTTGAGTAGAAATATTATTGTCAAATAATATAGAGAAGCAGAGTTCAATGAGAAGAGGTTATTGGATTTGAAAGTAAAACAGTCTGAAGATTAAGAGAACAGTCTTGATACAACTTTGTTCCTGTAACTTTGAAAATACAGGTGGAAGTTTAGGTTCCTCTTGGGGCTCAGCCCTTCAAGGGAATGGATACACGATGTGCCAAGATGACAATGTAGAGGGTTGGAAGGGGATTGGTATTAATAACTGGAAATGGAGGATATAACAGTTTATATAGCTAGATTAGGGATAGGTGCTCCTAGTCCATTTGAGACCCAGAGCGCTTGTTGCCTGTCTGAGGTCTGAAGCTGTTAAGTGGCAGAGTGAGAAGTTAGGGACGATAGGCTTTAGAACTTTTTGCTTTCTTGATCTCCTATACTTCCTCAGCAGGAAGGGAGTAGAGGAGAAGACAGGTGCTGACTTAGGGAAGAAGGGAAGTTGAAGGCATGTTGTCGGTTGCTCTGAAGTTTCTTAGTGAAGCAGGACTTAAAATTACTGATCACAAAGGAGAGTTTCCTTCTCTTCAAGTAGAAGAAACTATACTGAGAAGAGCATCTATGAAATAATGCATTCTGGGGTTTAATACCTAACAACAGGTAAAATATCATTGGCCAGATGTATATTTCAACACTGCACATTATTATATTCAGTTTAAATGATTCTGTGATTGCTTTCTATATAACAAATTAATTATTTATATACATATATTGATTAACTTATTTCCCCCACATGTCTGTCAGTTTGCCATACTGTGTGGTCTTGAGCGTATCCCACCTGAGTTCAGAGACCATCTCAAGAACAGGTTTAATGCATTAGACACAAATGATAGGAGATGAGATGAGTTGTGGCAGGACATCAAAGATATCATTCATGAAGAAAGCAAAAGGTTATTAAAAAAGAGAGGAAAAAAATAAAAGACCATATTATATGTCAAAAGACACTCTGAAACTTGCCCTTGAACTTCAAGCAGCTAAAGTAAAAGGAAGACATGATGAAGTTAAGGAACTAAACAGAAGATTTCAAAAGGCAGCTTGAGAAGACAAAAACAAATATTATAATGATATGTGCAGTGAGCTGGAGACAGAAAAACAAAAGGAAAGAACATACCCTATTTTCCTTAAGCTTAAAGAATTGAAGAAAAAATTTAAGCTTTGAGTGGCAGTAGTAATGATTCTATAGGGAAAATATTAAACGATGCAAAAAACATCAAAAGAAGATGGAAGGAATACACAGTCATCATACAAAAAAAATTGTTGGATGACCAGCCATTTTAAGAGATTGCATATGAAGGGGAGCTAATGGTACTAAATGATGAAATGGAAGCTGCCTTGAAAGAATTGATGAAACATAAGGCTCCAGGAGTTGATGGAATACCAATAGAGATGTTTCAACAAACAGATGCAGCACTAGAGGTGCTAACTTGTTTATGCCAAGAAATTTAGGAAATAGCTAACTGGCCAATTGACGGCAGGAGATCCATAATTGTGCCTATTTCCAAGAAAGGGGGTCCAACCAAATGTGAAAACTATCAAGTGATATCATTAATATCACAGGCAAGCAAAATTTTTATTAAAGATCATTCAAAAGTAACTGCAGCAGCATATAGACAGAGAACTGCTGGAAAATCAAGCCAGATTCAGAAGAGGACGTGGAACCAGGGGCATCATTGCTGATGTCAGATGGATATTAGCTGAAAGCAGAGAATACCTGAAAAATGTCTATGTTTTAATGACAATACAAAGGCATTTGATTGTGTGGATCATAATAAATTATGGATAACACTGTGAAGAGCGGGAATACCAGAGCACTTAATTGTACTCATGAGGAATCTGTACATGGACCAGGAGGCAGTCCTTAGAACTTGGTTTAAAGATGAGAAGAATGTATGTTAGGGCTGTATCCTTTCACCATACCTCTTCAATCTCTATGCTGAGCAGATAATCTGAGAAGCTGGACTTTATGAAGAACACGGCATCAGGATTAGAGGAAAACTTATTAATAACCTGTGTTATGGAGATGACACAACTCTGCTTGCTGAAGGTGAAGAGAATTTGAAATATTTACTGATGAAGATCAAAGAATACAGCCTTCAGTATAGATTGTACCTCAACATCAGCAAAACAAAAATCGTTACTACTGGTTAGTAAGCAATTTCATGTTAAGTGGAGAAAAGATTTAGGTTGTCCAAGGTTTTGCTTTACTTGGTTCTACAGTCAACACCCATGGAAGCAGCAATCAAGAAATCGAATGATGCATTGCACTGGGAAAAGTTGTTGCAAAAGACCTCTTTAAAGTATTGACCAGTAAAGATGTCACATTGAAGACAAAGATGTGCTTCACTCATTCAGTGGTATTTTCATTTGCATCATAAAGCTGGACATTGAATAAGTGATAGAGGAAAGAAATAGATGCTTTTGAATTATGGAGTAGGCGCTGAATATTGAATATACCATGGACTGCCAAAAGAACCAACAGATCTGTCCTAGAAGAAGTGCAACCAGAGTGCTCCTTGGAATCAAGGATGGCTAGACTGTGTCTTAGGTATTTTGGACATGTAGTCAGGAGGGACCAATCCCTGGAGAAGGACATCATGTTTGGGAGAGTGGCAAGTCAGTGAGAAAAAGGAAAGCCCTCAGCTTGATGTAGTGACACAGTATCTGCAACAGTGGGCTTAAACATAAATAAGATGGTGTGCCTCATACAACATTGGGGAGTGTTTTGTTCTGTTGTACATAGGGTCATTTTGAGTTGGACCTGACTTGTCAGCGCCTAACAACAACAACAACAACAACAATTTTTTTAATTACGGCATTACATACTATAAAATTTTGGTTTGGAAATAAGGATTACAATCTGCGCTTGGTGCACATACCTATAATCCCAGCTACCCAGAGACTAAGGCAAGAGGATCTCATTTTTAAGGCCAGAGCAGCTTGTGCAACTTAGTGAGACTCTGTCTCAAAAAGAAAGAAAAAGAAAGGGTCTAGGATATGCAGCATCTGATCCTGTCAGATCTCAGAAGCTAAGCAGGGTTGGGCCTGGTTAGTACTTGGATGGGAGACTGTCTGGGAACACCAGGTGCTGTAGACTTGGGAGACAGACCCAGCAACCCACTCCCAAAAGTCAATCCACCATTGACAACCCTATGAACAGCAGAGAAGCACTGACAATAGAGTTTCGCTTGTTGTATGCAGGGTTGCCATGAGTCAGATACTGACTGGATGGCACCTAACAACAACAACAAGGGTGCACCCAGGTGATTGAGTACTTGCTTAGCATATGCAAGGCCTTTGGTTCAAACCATTCTCCCAGTGGTTTGAAGGGGGGAGGGGGAGGAGAATGGATTACCAAAGCTCACAGACATGAATTAATAAATAATAATAAATTTTATTTATAAACACACTTAATATATAAAGTGCTAATTTTCTTTTTCAGTGGTCTCCTAATTATGTGATAAATTGCAATACCAGCCTGCTTAAATAGCATACAATAAGAAAGAGAACCACTTGAAATATATCCATTAAAAACTATTACGGAAAATTTCAAAGATACATAAAAGTAGAGATTCATAGAACAGTGACTACCCAGGACCCCATCAGCTTCAGCAGGTTTCAAATTGAATTGTTGTTGTTGTTGTTAGGTGCCGTCGAGTCGAGTCCGAATCATAGTGACCCTATGTACACCAAATCGAAACACTTGCCGATTATGTGCCAGGCAAACAATCTTATTTATGTTTAAGCCCATTGTTGCAGACACTGTGTCAATCCATCTGGTGGAGGGTTTTCCTCTTTTGCGTTGACCTGCCACTCTCCCAAACATGATGTCCTTCTCCAGGGATTGC
>VMDO01004210.1:44103-129198 GCA_007922755.1 Pedetes capensis
TGACTACATGTCCGAAATATGTAAGACGCAGTTTGGCCATTCTTGCTTCCAAGGAGCACTCTGGTTGTACTTCTTCTAGGACAGATTTGTTGGTTCTTTTGGCAGTCCATGGTATATTCAATAGACGTCTCCAGCACCACAATTCAAAAGCATCAATTCTTTTTCTGTCTCTCTTGTTCAATGTCCAGCTTTCACAACCCTATGATGCCACTGAAAATACCATGGCATGAGTCAGACGCACCTTCGTCTTCAATATGACATCTTTGCTTTTCAATACTCTAAAGAGATCTTTTGCCACAGCTTTTCCTAGAGCAATGCGTCTTTTGATTTCTTGACTGCTGCTTCTGTGGGTGTTGATTATAGAGCCAAGCAAAGCAAAATCTTGGACAACCTCAATCTTTTCTCCATTTATTGTGAAGTTGCGTGCTGACCCCGTTGTAAGGATTTTTGTTTTGTTGATGTTTAGTCGTAACCCATAATGAAAGCTGTGATCTTTGATCTTCATCAGTAAATGTTTTAAATCCTCTTCACTTTCAGCAAGCAGAGTGGTGTCATCTGCATAACGCAGGTTGTTAATGAGTCTTCCTCCAATCTTGATGCTGCATTCTTTCTCATAAAGTCCAGCTTCTCGGGTTATTTGCTCAGCGTGTAAATTGAAGAGATAGGGTAGAAGTATACAGCCCTGACGCACACCTTTCACAACTTTAAACCACTGAGTGTTTCCTTGTTCTATTCGAACAACTGCCTCCTGGTTCATGTACAGATTTCTAATGAGCACAATTAGGTGTTCTGGTATTCCCATTTTCCGAACTTGAATAGCATTTATAATAATACTACCTGTTACATAAAATAGTTGATAACAGTCCAGTGTGATCCATTTTCAAGTATTGTAAATTCTTAAAGTCTTGTAAATTTTAATTTTGAAATGCAAAGTGTTTGAGAGTGAAAGCATTAAAGGAAACTATGGATGCAATTACCTATTTTAACTGAGTCTGTAAAATGGCAGTTTTTATCTTTCTCCTGCTTTTTTCTTCCAGGGCCTTTGTCAATGTCTAGTTCAAGCTCAGGCTCTGTCATGTGAGGGCCAGGCAGGATCTTCTAACCAGCCACAAAGTGGTCTTTCAGCTTTCCGTTTTCCTTTCACTCACTGGTCTACCACACAATATTATCACCGTTCTGCTTCAGACATCTTGCTCAATTGTCATTGCTGTGGAGTAAATTCATGTTCTTGTTGCACCATTCCAGGAGCTTCATAGTCTTGTAGTTTGTATAACGTCTTATGTATTCTCCATCTTGATATATCCTGTGACAATTAAATATCTGCTATATATTCTTTTGTCCTATATATATCCGGATATGTGTTTCCATTTTCCTCTCAATCTAAAATGCTTTTAAGTCCTGCTATTTATTTATTTATTTACTTACTTACTTACTTACTTATACTAGGAGGTTGAACCCAGGGCCTCATGTATTCTTTGCAAGCCCTTTGCCACTGAGCTGTACCATCAGCCCGTTCTTTATTTTTTTATCTTGAGATAAGGTCTTGCTAAGCTGTGCAGGCAGCCTCTGGCCTTCAATTGGTGATCTTCCTGCCTCTGCCTCCCAAGTTCCTGGAATTACAGGCATGGACCACTGTGCCTGGCTTAACTCCTGTTTTTTAAAACTCTACAAATTCTTCCCAACTTCCTGTCTGTTCCCTCTAATAGAGTCGTTCTATCTCAAGCTAAGTAAAGGTTTTACTATAAAAAGTGTAAATATTATGTATCTATTGTTATCATTTAGCAATTTGTACATACTACACATTGGCTTGCACATATAGCTGTGACTGTCATTTTATGGCTAGTTGCTTACCTGTGTATCTCCTCTCCTGTGTGGTACTTGATGCCAGGAACAAGGTATCTCCTCTCCTTATCTGCAACACTGCCCATGGTGTAGGTACTCAGAAAAGGTGCTTGGTAAAGTTTTTGGTTTAAGTTGAATTTAGCCTTAAGAAATATTAGTGTGGCATATACCTTTTGTTCTCCTAAAAAAGGATAGTATCATTATTGTAGCCAGAGCTTCTAATAATTCCTTCAGAATAGTCTAATGCTGACTGTGTTTTGTTCATTAACTTGACAGGTAACTTCAAGGGTAACTGCTATATAATCTGAGATTATAAACCTATAGTTAATAGTGGTGTGAATTCCATCAGAACATTGATGTTTTTACCCCTTCATTACACTTTGAGAGAGGAGACGTCCCTGCTTATTCTTCCTGACACTTCCTCCCCATCCTCATCATAGTTTACAGATTTTTACTTATTACATCCCATATACCAAAGTCATTCCTTCCCTTCTAAGTCAGAACTCTATCAGCCTTGTTTTCATTTGTATTCAGGTCTGGATAGATTGGAAATTCATAGCATCAAGAGATACGTTTAATCTAATATTATGACAGTATTTATAATTATGGCCTCACATACTTTTTATTGCTATTTCATTATTTTGAAATTTATTCTGTAGCCTTGGAGGTAATAAATAGCTATCCAAGATGACTCTGAGCCCTTGAATGAAAATCTTAGAGTCATTTTAAAGAAAAGTGAATCCAGGGCTTGTCAGGTACAAGGATGCTGGACGGCATGTGGTCATTACTATATGGATAGTAGGACATAGAAAAACAGAAGCACAAATGTAAGTGACTTTTGTCACTAAAATGAGAGAATTAGCTTTTTCATTCCTTCATTAGAAACCATAATAAAAGGATGTTACAAAGGCCAAAAATGTTGAAGATTAGCTGATCTTGATTTTTGGGTACAATTTAAATTTCATTTTATAAGGAATTTTATAAGGTAGGGCAATCATTGTTTGAAATTGCAGCTTGCAAACTGAAGTAGTCCAATATTTTAGGTTTCTTTTCTCCTGAAAGGAGATGGATCAATCTTGGGCAATGAACCAGGCATTTCCAGGCTTACCTGAAAATCTTTCAGGTTGCCAGTGACTGGAAAAAAAAAAGATAGATAAAAAGGTTTTACCTAATCACCTGCTGGTTTAGACCTTATGTAACTGATTTAGGCTCAACATTTAAAAAACTCTACAGTTTCCACTTTTTTTTCTTGAGAACATTAAATATATATGTAATTTTAAAATTAACTAATTAATTAATTAATTGAATTTTGCAGTACCTAGGGGGTTGAACCCAGGGCCTTCCACATGCTAGGTGAACACCCTACCACTGAGCTGCACCTTAAGCCCCTCTGTTATTTTTTACTTTTGAGACAAGGTCTTGCCAAGTTGCGCAGGCTGCCTGTACCTTTGATCTTGTGATCCTCCTGCCTCAGCCTACCTAGTCACTGGTGTTACAGGCTTATGCCACAGTACCTGGCTTATCTGTGTATTTTCCAAGGGTTTATTCTCCCTATGTGATGAGTGTGCTGCAAACTGCGTTTTCTTATTCGTTTTACCTTCTCCTCACATGTTTATTTTAACATGTTACGTTTTGAGAATGAGGCCCTGAACAGCTGATTTGAAGCCCAGTGTATATAGAAGAGCCTTTTTGCCTGTGGCCTTAGTATATAATCATCTGGATAAGCAACATGAGATCATTTTCTGAGGGCTGGTCAGCATCCCCTGAAGAGATTCTTGCAGTACCCATAATGGGAGAGACTTTGACATCTAGCATAATGGGGAATTAGTGGCAAAAGATAACTGATATATATATATATATATATATGGTGTATGAATTTTTACTTAACATCACTATCTTCTGTATAATACCTCATCTTCAATTGCTGCACCCCCTGGTCAGTTTTTCTCTATTTTGCCCTTCTCTAAGAAAGACAATTCCTCTGTGGGTAAAGTGGGAAAGAGTGTCATCTTGCTAAACAGGTGGGTAAAGGGAATGGAAAAGAGAGTCTAAATCTCTCTTAAATCTTTTATTCCCCCCTGTACTTGGGGGCTGAACCCAGGGCCTCCCACATACTTTGTAAGTGTTCTACATTTTTTTTTTTTTTTTTTTTAATTTTTAAATCTTTAGACAGAGTCTTGCTAAGTAATACAGGTTGCCTCTGGGCTCGAACGTGTGATCATCCTGTCTCAGCCTCCCAAGTCACTGGGATTACAGGTATGAGCCACTGCACCTGGCTTAAACAATTTTTTTCAAACAATCTTTCAACCAGGCCTCTTGTTTTTATCCTCATCATAACTGTCTTTTCAAAGTACTTGAGTTCTCCAACTCTTTCGCCTTTTGGGAGTCCTGACACATCAACCAGGTTATCTTTTCTTCACTCTTCATGGCAAGCTTAATTTTCTGTGGTCATACTCAATGTCATTTTCTCCATAGTCATCTCCTTGCTTGTCTAAAATCTTAGTCACCATTCCACCTTTTTATCCTAAGTCTGTCTAACACAACATACACTCCCTTTGCTCTTATCAGGCTGTCACCTCCATGAGGGCAGAGATTGTTTTCCATTTTTTTCATGGCTGTGTCTTGAGAGCCTAGAACAGTGGCTGGCATGCTGGGCACTCACAAGTCATTTGGATGAATGAGTGGTGATTGAATGCCCATGGAGACCAATGGCTTTCCCTCTTGCCTACTCAGGAGTCATCACTGCTTACAGAGATAAGTTAGTTATGCCCTACTAAAAAGTTGTATCACTTTTTACCTTTTCTGTTCTCTTGGCCTTTTGGTTTTCGTCCTTACAGAAGTTATTTTGCTGTTGTCTTAGTAGAGATCTAAGAGAGAATGTTGGTTATGCATGTGTTCAGCATGCTACCCTATTTCAAATTATTGACATATTTTGGTATCTTTGTTATCATGCTGTTAAAAATCTTTTTAAACTGATTACCGTGGCACACACATGTAATCCTAGCAACTCAGGGAGGTTGAGGCAGGTGGACCACAAGTTCAAAGCCAGAGGAAGCCTGTGCAACCCAGCAAGATTCTGTCCCAGAATAAAAAATAAAAAAGGGCTTATCATGTGTGAAGCCCTAGGTTCAACCCCCTAATTTTGGGGGGAAAACAAACAAACAAACACAAAGTCAAACAAATAAAAAAGCCTTTTCAATAAATTCTCTTACTTTCCTGTACTTCCTGCTATTGGTAGGCTATACATATATACAAGTTGTAGAATCAAATAGAATATAAATGATTGTGAGCTTTGTAATCATTAATTTTTATATTATTATGAAAATCATGAAAAGTAGAAATAATTCTAAGGGTTACAAAATAAAAATGCCTCTTTCATTATGTATTAATATAATCACTGTCAAGACTTTGTATTCTACCATTTTTCATTTCTCTTACTCACCTCTTTGTTATGTGCCACCTTAATGTGAAAAAAATATAAACTGGAAGGGAGATACTATATGTATTTTTTCCTGTACCTAGATATTTTTATTTAAATAATGTAAATTGGAGACTATTCTAGATCAGCCCATAGAAATTTGTCTCATTTTTTACTTTCAACCAATTGAATATAATTTTTATAAATGAAAGTGTCATAAACATATTTTTTATCAGCTTCTCCTGATAATTTTGGACTTATCCAAATTTGATGTTAGTTTGAAAAAAATGCTACTAAATGTACATAAGTCTTGGCACTCATGTGTGATTATAGTAATTTGTCTTCTTTTTAGTTGTTTGTGGTGGTAGGTTGTCTATACTATACTCATCCACACTGTAATCAAACTGAGAGGTTAATGTGAAGTCCTTGATTAGTGATTTGTATTCACTATATAATACATCCATTTCATGTTTTTGTACTCACAATAAATGTGAACATTCTTTTACATTCAAAAGTTATAATGTAATGGCTTATCTTTTGAAAATACCCATATATTAAAAAATAGTACAATAGTCCCCTCTATTCCATGGTTTCAGTTATCCTAGATCAACCATGATCCAAAAACATTGAATGAAAATTACAGAAATAACTCATGTTTTATATAATTGTTATTATAGTATATTGTTATAATTGTTCTGTTAATATTCATCTCTTTCTATGCCTAATACATAAATTAAACTTTATCAATAGATATTTATGCACATATAGGAAAAGGCATAGTCTAAGGTTTGTTATTCTTTTTTTTTTTTTTTTTTTAAACAGTACTGAGGGTTGAACCCAGGGCTTTGCGCTTGCATGCTCTGCAAGTGCTAGACCACTGAGCTGCACCCCCAGCCCATTTTTTTTAACTTTTGAAACAGGGTCTCGCTAAGTTACACAGACTGCCTCTGGTCTCGAACTTGCGATCCTCCTGCCTCCGCCTCCTGAGCTGCTGGGATTATAGGCGTGCGCCACCATGAGCCACCATCCACTGGGGTCTTGGAATATATCCCGCACAGATAAGAGGGGGGCTACTGTATGTCTGCTTGAGCAATAGTTAGCACATTCTCATCCACACTGTAATCAAACTGAGAGGTTAATGTGAAGTCCTTGATTAGTGATTTGTATTCATTATATAATACATCCATTTCATGTTTTTGTACTCACAATAAATGTGAACATTCTTTTACATTCAAAAGTTTCTGAGTTCTTACTATGGAAAAAAAAAATCTCACCCCCATTTCCACCTTCAGGAGAAGCTCTCCGTGGATGTTAGATTTTCAGAAATCTAGAGGAAGTGTGGGTTTGTTGAGAAATAGAAATTGTTAAATCTAAGGCCATAGTGCAATTTTGAAAAGGATATCATTGTTTTTTATTCTCCTGTTTGGCGATTAAAGATCTATAGACTTACTATTTATAGTGAAAAGGGGGATCTAATAAGTTGGGAAGAAACAGCCTATTAGGCCCTCCAGCCCCCATCTTAGCTACAAACTTGACATTAGGATAGTAAAATCCCTTTTAAAAAGCTCACTAGTTTTCAAACTGTCAGATGTTTTTGAAACTGTTCTATAGGACATCCTAAGGGCATGACTCACTATTTCACTCAAATTTTACAGCTAGTTAGTTGGGCTTATATATAGGCATATATATTATTCCACATAGTCATCATCATGTGGCACATGAATTATGTGTAGTTTGGCTTGTTCTGTAAGGTAACGACTGAATTGTGCTCAGCCTGTGAGGGCCCAAGTGCCCAGGACAGACCTAGGACATCCATTGTGCTATGGGTTCAGATGTTTGTCTGACCCCATTTGAATTAGTCAGAACAAGATTCTCTGACAGATTGGGAATTTTTATGTTTATATGGCAAATATGGGAGCTGGGATTTAGCTCAGTTGGTAGAGCACTGCGCTGCAGTCTCTGAGGTCCCGAGTTCAAGTCCCAGCACTGCAAAATTGGGAGAAGGACCTGGCAATCCATTCCCAAGGCAATCCCAAAACAGTCAGCCATTGAAAACCCTATGAGGGTCGCTATGAGTTGGATACCGACTCGACGGCACCTAACAACAACAATAATAGCAAATATATTTGTGATTTAGTTTTGATAAAGATTAGTCATAAATGAGAGAAGGACATTTGAACTGAATTGGATAGAGAAACTTCATAAATATGTATATTTCTAAATTCAGTCAGCCCTCAGCTGATTGGGTGGTGCCTGTCTACTTGGGTAAACGCAGATAACCCTTTCCTCAGTCCACTGATTGAAATGTCAGTCCCTTCTGGAAACACTGCCACAAGTAGATATGTTTCGTATTGTAGTCTCAGAGCATGCAAAGTATTTTCTTCCTAATGCTTTCCTCAGTTTGTAATTATATTGATACGATTATTTAGTTATTCTGTCTTTTTTGTGTGTGGGGGGCCTGGGACTCAACCCAGGGTCTCATGCATGTTAGTAAAGTGCTCTACCACTATGCTGCACCTCAGCCCTGTCTTTTCTTTTAAGTTTATTGAAGGCAGGGATTCTGTTGCTTTATTCACTGTTACATCCCAATGCTTAAAAGTGCCTGATTCTTAAAACTGTGGGGATAAACTAGAAGTATTACATACACTGGAAATGAAGCCAGACAAGGTAGAAAGTCACATTTGTTGAAGCATACATTCCACAAAATATAGCTATAACTATCATAGACTTTCCTCCTCCAGGACACAAGCATCATATTTTTATTAATTAACTGGTTAACACACTTCTCTAATACACTTTTTCCCCTTATAGTTTAGGTTGTAAACTTTAAAAAAAAATTTGAACCATCAGAGACATTTTTGTTTTTGTAGTACCTGGGGTTGAAACCAGAGCCTTGTGCATGCTAATCAAGGACTCATCACTGAGCTGAAGCCCCAGCCAATTTACTTTCACTTTTGTGACAAGGTCTTGCTAAGTTGTCCAGGCTGCCTCTGGGCTGGCTAGAACTTGAGATCTTCTTACCTCAGCCTCTGGAGTTGCTGGGATTACTTGTGTGCATCACAGTGCCCAGCACATAACAGACTTTTAAAAGAACCTCTGTGTGTGTGTGTGTGTGTGTGTGTGTGTGTGTGTGTGTGTGTGTGTGTGTGTGTGTATGCGCGTGCGCATGTGTTTTCGTAGTGCTGGGGATTGAAACCAGGGCATCATGCCTGGTAGGCACATACTCTATCACTGAGCTACATCCCCAGCTCTAAAAAATACTTTTTTGATGATGTATAATAACAGGTTTTAATATACCAATGACATAATTCTAAATGTATAAAATGAATATTGTTGAAAATTAGCATACATTAACAAAAATAATTATGGACAACTTGACAGATTTCTTTTAATCTTTTAGCCAAATTAATTAGCAAATCATCAAACTCAAGAAAGCAAAATTGAGAATTAATGAAAATAAAAGTATCATTCAATAAAGCATAAAAACAATAGGAATATTGGCAAATAAATTCAAGGTAGGGTTTTTTTTTTTAAATTAATGTAGCAGTTAAATCACATACATAATACCAAATTAGGAATGATGAAGAGTGTAGGGATATAGCTCTGTGGTAGAGACCTTGACAAACAAGCATAACGTCCTGGATCAGATCACCAGTACTGCAAAGAAAAAAAAAAAAGAGAGGCAGTTGGTGGTGGCACAAAGTAGGCTATAAATGGCATGTATACAGCACAGTGTAAGCTCATGGTCCATGGTAGACTTAGTTTCATAGTTTACTTTCAAGACTTCAAAAAAGTTATAAGGAGTCAGGGGTTCATGTATGAAATGAGGAGAGTGCCTTGCCCGTAGTGTGACTGATCATCATTGAACAAGGAAATTATAAAATGATGAGAACTGACTTGGCAGCAGGCATACATATAAATAACGTAATAATGGGGGGAAATCTCAAGGAAGTAAACTACTACTTTTCTAAAGTAGTGGTTCCAGAAAGTCCACCAACTGGTTATTCATAGTTTCTAGAAGTAAATAATTCCATTCTTCTTTACTACAGTACATAGAGAAAAATGGAAAGCTTCTCTCCTTTTTTTTTTTTTTTTTGTCTTAATGAAAACTAGCATAGCATTTGACAGTGATTGTCTTTTTCAAACAGAAAACTGAAGCACAGAGATGACAAGTCCTTAGCCTAAGGACATTCACCTGGTAGTGGTCAAGCCACTTGCCAACGCCAAGCCATCTGGCTACATAGGTCCTGCTCAGTCTTTGTCTGAGGCTGCTGTTCAGTGAACACTTCATGCATGACTGAATGAAATAAAGAAAAGATACTGGTGACTTCTGAACTTGAATCTAAACAGAGCTTTTGTTAACTTCAAGCTTATAATCTAAGTACTATTGAATTTGTCACAGGAGGAGACTGTGTGACGTAGGTACTCTACTTACTGGTGTGACTGTGAGAGCCACCTTCATGGAAGGCTGTGAATCCTAGTTCTGTGTTGAGGGCCCGGTGGCGGCTTACCTTTGTTTAAACCAGTCTAAATACAAATGAAACCAAAGCAAAACCAGCTCTCAAGTCTAAACTGTTGATTATATGGAAGACTTCTAGTACTTTGTATTTATACTTTTTTATTTCCTTTTATTGTAGGAAAAGCTATTGTCCAGATCTCTCCAGAGGGGTGAAGATCTTCAGTTTGATCAGGTACTTCAATTTGGGGGGACTACATTTTTCTGTAATGTCCTAATAGTCTAGTCCAAATATGTCCAACATTAAGAAATTCCTTTATGTTATTTAGTGATCCTGTATATCCTTATACATTAGATTCTTCTAGAATTGGTAGTTTTTTGTTTGTTTTAAGAGTAGAAGAAGCCATGAACTTGTTCAGTTCACTTAGCATTTTAAAACTTTTTGTTAAACCTTAAAACTTCATTGTTAATCTTTCTAATGTGCTTTAGAAAATTTTTCTCAGAAAGCTTCTAATTACATCTCTCAGTCTTTTCTTATGCACTAAGTTCTACAATTTTTCCACAGTAATATTTTACCTTTTAACGTCTGTTTTTGCCTGTTGGGGCTCTCAGAACCTGTGTGTATAATACTAGTATCTTAAAAACTTGTATAGTATTCCTCTGATGGTAATTTTTTCTCTTGCTGAGATTAAATGTTGGTTTACAAGCTATTGTATTATTATGATTTTATTGTATGTTGATTATCTAAAATAACCAGTAATCTAGATTGGCTTTCTGTTGCCATCTCATATTCCTGGGCAAATTTACTCAAAATAATGTATCTAAGAAAAATAAATCAGTGTTTATATAGACTAATTGATTAGATAAAGACTGGTGGATACTTTCCAAAATACTTTGTTCTTGGATCCTACTTCAGTTTTGCCAAATCCTTATCACCAAGAGTAGTAAGTTACAGTACAGCACATGTAGTTACAAAAGCTCTGTAGGTGATAGTGTTGTGATGCATACACTTAGTAAGCAGACACTGATCTACAAAGAAACCATAAATAGGAAGACAAGTCCTTGTTGCAATAAGATCACCTTATACAATGCTTTTCAAATCTTGTAGTGTAGTTATTTAGATTATTCTCATCTTGAATCTACTTCATTAATCAGTGTAAAATCAGGATTTGAAATAGATTAAACATCATGTTAAGGAAGTTTTCTATTTGTTTTCTTATGTGAATGATCAGTAAAAACTGTAAATGATCAGACTTCATATCTTGATGTTTTTCCTCAGTAAATGCTATGTGTGATATAAATTGTTTTAGTAAATATTTGTAGTAGCAGACAATGTTTTCTTTTTGTTCTTTCTTTAGATATTAAATGGGATTTCCTTTAAGCAATACTGTTCATTGTTAATAAAATATAATTTTTTAAAAGAAAAACATAGTTAAATAGAACTAGAATCTTTTTTTTTTTACTTTAATTTCTTATAGTAGGAGCTATACCAAGTAGTAGGAGCTATACCAAGAAGTAGAAGTAATGAAAAAGAGAAGAGGCTACAAAATAAAATAAGCTGTTTCATTCTTCCCTATTTTCTTAAATGAAGTTTATTTTGAAATAACATGCAGAATATAAGCTATCAAGGAATTAAAATGTTTGGTTTTTTGAGGATATCAATTTATCTTTACTAACAGACTCTTCCTAAAATCATGGAACTGAAAGAGATCTTGAATTTTCCTATGATCTGCATTATTTCAAATAAATCAACAAGGTTGTATAGAGCATGTTTGAGTAGTATGTGCTGATTTAAAAATATTAATTTGGTTGGCCATGGGTTGAATCAGATAGAGCAATGCTTGTGAAGAGAGAAAATTTTTTTCAGGATCTTCCAGAAGAGTCACCATAGGGGCTGTCATGGTAGCTAGTCTAGGCCAAGTTGAGTTTATTCAAGAAAGGAATCTCTGGTGTTCACCTAGAATTCTGTGTGGTAGTAAGCTTTCCATCACTACGATAACATACCTGACATAGTCAATTTAGAAGGAGGAAAGGTTTATTTTTGCTCACAGTATCAGAGGTTCAAGTCCATGGTCACTTGGCCTTGTTGCTTTCTGTGGCAGCACAATTTGCCATGGTGGAAGCACATGGCAGAGGAGGCCTTTTCACATTGTGGTATCTAGGAAGCAGAGAGAGATAAGAAGAGACCAATGTCCCAAAATCCCTTTCAAGGGCATGCCCCTAAGTGACCTAACTTCCTTCCACTAGGCCCCACCTGTTAATACTTCCACCACTTTCCAGTAGTGCCACTAACCAGGTACCAAGCCTTCAACACAAACCTTTGGGGAACATTCCAGATGCAAACTGTAGTTATTCAGAGGGTTTACTTTTTCTGTGTCACAGTAATGCAGAGTAAATGGAGCTGTTTCCACAGTACTAACATAATGCTGTCTTCTTTATTTCTACATCTCTTCAGGCAGGTAGTAACAATGTGTTGGAATCCTTCGTTTATGCAAGCACAGAGGAGCTAGTGGGGCAGGAATAGATATGGTCTGTTCATGTTATTCCCAACAGTTCCCTGGAGGTATCTATTTATTTAATCAGAGATGTTACTGATGGGCCTATGAAGGTGGGAAAAATATTGAAAGCCACTGAGCTAGACTTGAATGGTTTTAGATAAAGTTCAATAGTGGAGACACTTAGCCCAATTCTATTTAAATATGTGGCTAAATCCATGGCGTTTATTTCACTTTTAAAAAAACACTTATTACCTTTGAATTACTGTGCTTTTTCATTTCCAGATGGTTGCCGGCAGAGTTAGGAGTGCTGTATGTCTGATGTTGTATTTTACCTTCTGGTTCTGTTTTGTGTTGCAGTTGATTAGCTCCATGAGCTCGGTAGCAGAGCACTGTCTCCCTTCCTTACTCCGCACCTTGTTTGACTGGTACAGACGCCAAAATGGAACTGAAGATGAATCTTATGAGTACAGGCCTCGATCTAGCACAAAGTCTAAGGGGTAAGGGGCTTATTTCCCACTGTTTTACCTGGAATCAAAATACATCCAGTGAAGGGCGTGATAGTATTATTAACCGAATAACACTATTGGTTTCTGAGCAGAGAGGAGGGGTTACATTTGTAAAGAGGAAGGGGAGTTTGTGCTTAAACTGCAAATCAAGAGAAGGTGCTAATTAAACCAGATGCAAGTGTGCAGTACCCACCAGCAGGACTGGTTATGTGAAAACCAATCTCAGGAATGCCATGCCAGGGCCTTGCATATGCTAGGCAAAGCCCTCTACAACCAAACCATGTACCCAGCCCAATGTGTTGCTTTAACCATCATAGAAGTTAAGAAAAGATTCAAAGAAAGTCCTGCTTACATGGTTTTCGAAAGGAACCAATGTGGTACAGACGAATAAAAAACTCTGTATTATAATACCAAGATACTCCTCTTGGTACTTGGATCCTAGAACTTGTCTTCTCCACCTTCAGATTTTCCAGGGAGATTTTGAATATAAAATATATCTTTTGTGTTCAGGGGATTGCCCATGATTTAGTGGTTTTGGACTTTGTGGATGCCACTTGTGAATTTTCAACTTAGATCTGTGAGAAATTTACTTCACACTGTATTTTCACCTAGAAAATTTATTACTTTTGTTTTAATTCTTAATAAAGTCAACTATGGAGCCATGCTAGATTTTCTAAGTAAAATTTGAAATACTTTTCTTCCTGTTACTAATTCGTCTAGATTTAGGCTTGATTTCTGATAGATATAATAGTGAAGTGTATGTATAAATACCTAGTCTGAAAAGAAAGAACATGTCATACATATGTTGGATTATGAAAAAACTCCTACTCATGATCGCTGTTGCATGTTGCACACAAATAGGAATGCAGTAAGCAACATAAACTGCTAGCCAATATTTATTTAAAGCTTGGAGTCTTAAGGCAATATTAATTTTGGGTTCTTATTTCAGGGATGAGCAGCAACGTGAAAGAGATTATCTTCTGGAAAGGCGGGATTTAGCAGTAGATTTCATTTTTTGTTTAGTTTTAGTTGAAGTTCTAAAGCAGGTAAGTGTTTCTGTGTCTGCAAAGTCTGTATGTCTGCTGCATCTGTCCAGCAGCATGGGTCCACAAACAAAGAATTAACCACTCCGACACCAAA
Organism: Pedetes capensis; assembly: GCA_007922755.1. Lineage (NCBI taxonomy): Eukaryota > Metazoa > Chordata > Mammalia > Rodentia > Pedetidae > Pedetes > Pedetes capensis. Next base: position 57,964 of record VMDO01004210.1, read on the forward strand.
ACTTAGTGCAAGGGAGACTGAGGAGGCCCAGTGTTCTTCTGGAATACTGCAGCCCAGAGTGAGTCCCGGTAACTCCTATGAATAGTGAGTTTATCATAACATCAAAGCAAAAAGAGGAATTCAGGAGGGTCAGGGTTAATTTATACTTTAAGGGACTGCAAGATCTTGCAGAATGCGGCTGGGTTATATATTATCTATTTCAGCACGTCCTGCCCATTCTGTGCAGGCAGGAGACCTGGGGAAGGCAAGGCAACAAGGTTATCCTCAGGCAGTCTGGGGCCTTGAGCAAGGAGCGTGGGGGAAACTTTACTCAATAAGCCAGAGGGGAAAGACAAGAATCAGATGGCTTCGGGCGCCCGACTGCAAAGAGGGCGCCAGCTAGACTAGGCGCCTTCACCGGCTGCTTTTCCTCAGAGCTGTTCTGCCATGCTGGCTCCCACATTTTTCTTAGTCTTTGCTTGCTAGGCCTTCATGTTTCAGTTTCTTCACTTAGGATGTAATGTCTAAAATCCTGGCCCACATTAACTTAATTATATGTCTCTCAGTTGCCTGGGGCTTTCCTGCCCTGTACCTATCTGTACTCCCTATTCTTTTTACTTCACATGCCATCGAAGATATGAAATCTTGTCAGCAAGACAGAACTGAATGGGAGTTGTGTTAAATATGGGCTTTTAGCTGCAAATGCTGTCTGCCTGTCATTCAACTACTTCAGTCTCTTTTTACTTCCACTTAATTTCTCTTCCTAAGCCGTGTAGCCTGCATTTCAGTATGTAATAATTGTGCAGGTATAGTTGAAGCATGGGGGTGATTTGAGAAAGGCAAGACTGAGCTGTCAGGTGCAAATGGTTTCTAGACAGGTGAGAACACCTCAGCTAATAAACTTACTCGTTCCATGAGCATTAGAATGCCGACTGTATGCCTGCATTGTTTCAGGCTCTGCTTACCAATCCAAATGAGATGGGTAATGAAGATATAAATACATAATGTCAGATACCATCTTATATATTTCTGCTCTTCAAAAGTAGTCCAAGTATCTGTACAATTACCTATATTGATATTGAAAGTTTTTTTTAAGTTTGTAGTTGTCAGAAAGTTATACATGATTCAAAGATAATCCATATATTTCTAATCATAGACACTGTACAGTTTGGAAAAAGTTGTTGTTGTTGTTAGGTGCCCTCAAGTCAGTATCCGACTCATAGCGACCCTCATAGGGTTTTCAATGGCTGATTGTTTTTCAGGATTGCCTTGGGAGTGGATTGCCAGGCCCTTCTCCCATTTTTGCGGTGCTGGGAATTGAACTTGGGACTTCAGAGACTGCAGCGCAGCGCTCTACCAACTGAGTTAAATCTCAGCCCCTTGGAAAAAGTTAGGAAATCTAAAAAAAAAATCATATTTTAGATATGACACGTTTGGACAGGGAGTTTTGTTTTTGTTGTGTAGAATGGGATATATGGCAGACATGCACTATAAAAGCTAATTAACATTCTATTCTGATATAGTTAACAAAATATTTGAATTATATGATCATTTATACTTTTGTTTTTGTAATGTACATGAAATGACAGTTGCTTGGTACTCTGAAATCTGCAAATAAAAATGATTATAAATACATAAAAGATTATAAATGAGTTAATCAAAGGTGAAATCACCTTAATTTACACCTTTCATAGAGGATTTTTTTTTTTTTTTTGTAGATGTAGGAAACAAATTTTCCTTATTTGTGGTAACAAACCAAATTTGATTTCTGTGATCTCTCAGTTTAGCTGGTATGCTAAAACCCTGAAGCTGAAGAAACTAGGGTAGGAGGAGCTCCGAATCAAGTGGACTTGACAGTGACTCTTTGTGGTTGATACACATCCCTTTGTGCTAAATGTAGATCATTTGAATGTTTTCATAGTGACCATTTGCACCTCTTCCCTTAGTTAAATAGTACATGGGTTTCGCTTCCAGTCTGACAAATTGCAGACTCCCCACCCAGATGTCAGGCCCCACCATGATCTGCCTCCACAATGTCTTTTCTCCTTGGCTTCTCATGACATTGTCCTAGCAGTCAGTCTCCTCATCAGAAAGTCGCCCGTCACGGCACTGGGTTTGGAGCTCCAACTCATAGACAACTGATGGAGGTTTTCTTTTCTTCCCCTTCCTGCTACCTGTCCTTTACAGTCCTCCCCCAGCCCTCCTTTTCCTCCTTGTCCTCATCAATGATCCAGATAGTCTTTATGATAGAAAACAAGTCAGAATCTATAAACTTAAGAACATTTTTTTTTCATTTGGCTCATTTTTCAAGTTAACTTCACAGAATCATTTCTGACTCATGATTCATGTAGACTCAAAGTGTGAAACAGAAATATAATGGCTCTAATAGCAAATCTTTGTCTTTTTTTCTTTTACTATATTGTTCTAACCAGCAATATACCCTTTCCATTTATCCTTTATCATTACCCTCATACCTTGGCTCAGATGTCCTCAACAATGAGAAGAATATATTACAAAGAACACAGATACACTTTATTGAAAATTCTGTATAATCTCTTCCCCCTAGTAAAAGGCAAGTCCTTTTAGCTTTTTAAACTAGAGAAAATGAAGCAAAAATCAATAAAGCTTTCTGAAATATCACGACAAACTAACCCATTTTTCTTGTCAAAATGAGATAGAGTTTAATAGATCCAGAGAGTAATCAATGTAATATATCTTGGATTTACTAGGACTTCTACTTTTGTCCTACATAATGTTTTATTTTGATGAGATGGACAGTTCCCAGGGTATTGAAGTATTAAATATGTTGTTTCAGGATGAGGAGGAATAACTATTCCCTGTGGCTTAGTCCTTGACCTCACAGAATAAGTTATTTGTTCTTTGGACAACTTGTTACATATTCAATAACAGCTATATGTTTAGAACTCTTCATCATGCATGAAGGGCTCTTATGTCTTTTGTGCCAGCTGATCATTATTATGAATCCTGGGGGATTGCCAGGGCACATACTAATGTCCCAGCTGTCTCTCTTGCTTTCTGGTAACTCTGGCCAGGTTATCTCCCACTAATTCTTTCCCTTCCATAAAAAATGTATGTATCATACAAAGTATGATTTTTGTAGAATCATGAGAATTAAATACAGTAATGCCTGTTTTCCCCCACGTGTCTGTCAGCTTGTGGTACTGTGGGGGTTTGCGTGTTACTATGATGCTGAAAGCTATGCCACTGGTATCTGAGATACCAGCGGCTCCCCCCGCCCCCATGGTGGAAAGGTTTCAGCTGAATTTCTAGTCTAAGACACATTAGGGAGAAGGACCTGGCAGCCCACTTCTGAAACAATCAGCCATAGAAAACCCTATGAATAGCAGAGAATCACTGTCAGATACAGTGTTCAAAAATGAGCTGCCTAGATTGGAAGGCACTTAAAAGATGACTGGGGAATAGTTGCCTCCTTAAAGTAGAGTTGACCTTAATGATGGGATCTTAATGATGGTAAAGCCCCTGGGACCTCCAGTTGCTGATGTGGCATGACTGAAGATGAGAAGCAACAAAATGGCTGTAACAATGGGCTCAAACAGAGAAAAGGATTATGTGCATGGCACAGAGTTGGGTAGTGTTTTGTTCTGTTGTACATAGGGTTGCTATGAATCAGACCCAACTCAATGGCACCTAACAACACCAATGCCTGGTTTATAAGTACCCAGTGTTGTCTGTTGTTTTCATTTTACAGATAAGAGAAGTTCTTAGTGGTAGTGATATGATGAAGACTATGCAGCCCATTCATTTTTTTAAGTACTGATTTCTCCCTCTAATAATAAAAATTAAAATATTCTTATTAGTAAAATCAGTGATATGAAATAGGGGAAAATGGCCAGATCTTTTCAAATTAAATTAAAGTTTTAATCATAACGAGTTAGATTTAAAAATTTAGTTAAGTATGAAATTAAATACTGTGATTCACCGTGAGAACACAATTAACTCAAGATGATAAAATACTAGTTTTACAAAAAAATTAGAAGAATAATTTTGTGGAAAAGACCAACTACAGATTTTAATGTTAGTACCAGAGGCTTCAGAATGCACAAAAGCATATCTGAACAGCAATATGTCAATATGAAGCAGTTTTCATTTTATATTAAATTTTAGTTGGACATGTATTCTTTGAAACAAACAGGAAAGTTGGGAAACCTGGCCCATGACCAATCCAAGACCTTGGCTTAGTTTATCAGTACAGTTGTGATGGATCAGAATATGGGGATGTCTTTTACGTCTTCAGAGTACTCTTAGCATTTTAAGAATTCACACCAACATTTTCGATGATGAGCAGCCCTGAAGAAGGTCCATTCTAATGAAGTATAAATTTATTTTCTCTCTTTTATGTGGAGATTGGGTCATTTAGCTGATTAATGAGCTCAATGGCTCATTAAGATAGTTGTTGTTGTTGTTAGGTGCCGTCGAGTTGGTATCTGACTCATAGCGACCCTTATAGGGTTTTCAATGGCTGACTGTTTCGGGATTGCCTTGGGAGTGGATTGCCAGGCCCTTCTCCCATTTTTGTGGTACTGGGAATTGAACTCGGGACCTCAAGAGACTGCAGTGCAGCGCTCTACCAACTGAGCTAAATCCCAGCCCCCATTAAGATAGTACCACTATCTTAATCTGATTTTGTTGTTTTTTAGTTTGATGATGTGGTAAGAGCATTAAATTTTGGGAAGTGATGACTTGGAATAAATTTTGAATATTCTCTAGTGTCTACTAGATAATACCCTTTTTTCAAATGTTCAAGTAGAGCTAGAGTTGCTTTTAAAATCACACTGATGACTAAATGTGAAAAATTCTTGATTCTAAAGATGGGAATGTTATTCCATAAAACTAGAACTTTTTCCTCTCTGAACTGAAATGAGATTCTTTCCTCAGCAGTATTTTGGGAATTCAGTTTTGAGTTTTTTCACTAAGGGGAGAATTATGGGCTGGGGTTTAGCTCAGTTGGTAGAGTACTGCTCTGCAGTCTCTGAAGCCCTGGGTTTGAAACCAGCACTGCAAAAACCCAAGAAGGACCTGGCAATCCACTCCTGAATGCAATCTTGAAACAACCAGCCATTGAAAACCCTGAGAGTTGCTATGAGTCAGATATGACTCCATGACACCTAACAAGGGGAGAATTGGGACTTTGCGAATATCTGTGTTTTCTGGTAATATTCATTCTTTAAGTAAGATTCTTAGAGGTTGTGCATTCTTCCTTCCAAAAGTTTAGGTACATTTCTTCTTTCAGTTCTTTCTGTTTCTCTGTCATTCTTTTTAAGCTATAATATGATAAGATTAGAAGTTTTCTTTCCCGATTTATTTCATTTTCTAAATACAATTTCATATATCAGAAATTGGGACATAGTGTATTTTAGAGAAATACTCAACAACCTCATGTATAAATAGAAGACAGATATCTCTCTTGTAAGGCTGTTGCAAGTGGTATAAATGATGTTTGTAAAAATGTGTGACTAGTTGCTGATACACAGAGAAGTAAAAAATGTTGATTATGGTATAGTAGGATAGTAATCAAGAACATACAGCATGGGCAATTGTTGTGTCTGGCTGTCATTGTTAGAATTCAGGCAGAACTGGAGCCAATAAAAAATACTTGGGAGAAATTGCAGGTTTAAGTTACCTTGTATTTCATATCTTTGTCTCAGAGCACACCAGATATCCCTGTGAAGAAATTCGTATGACAGAACTACACAGTGGAACATATTAATTTGTATACAAACTTAAAAAAAGTCTCTCGTAAAGCATATGGCAAAACCATAGCACAGCACGTGAGGTACAAAAAAACGATGTCACATAAAATGCAAGCTTCTAGGCCACTCAACACCTGCGTGATCAATGCCTTAATTTTTAGTAGTCAGGCTGCTCATTCAAATGCATCCTGTTCCTGGCTCAAGTTTGGCATCTCTAGTGGCAGATGTCACCTGCAGCCTTACCACTGTGGCATCTGATCCCATCAGATCTCAGAAGCTAAGCAGAGTCAAGTCTGGTTAGTACTTGGATGGGAGGCCGCCTAGGAACACCAGGTGCTATAGGCTTGGGAGAAGAACTTGTCACCCCACTCCCCAAGAATAATCTGCCATTAAAACCCTATGAATAGCAGAGAAACAATAACAATACCATTTCACCTGTTGTATGTAAGGTCGCTATGAGTTGGACACTGACTGTAGGCCTGCAGCCATACCACCATGACATCCAATCCTGTCATGTCTCGGAAACCAAGCAGGGTGGAGCCTGGTTAATACTTGGATGGGAAACCACCTGGGAACACCAGCTGCTGTAGGCTTGGGAGAAGGACCCAGCAACCCACACCCATAAAACAATAAGCCACTGAAAACCCTATGAATAGTAGAGAAGCACTGACAATAGTGTTTCGCCTATTGTACATAGGGTCGCTATGAGTCAGACACCGACTCAATGGCACCTAACAACAAGTGGCAGATGTCTGCTCTGGTTAAATATAGAGAGGTAGAGGGGACAGATAGTGAAATTCCTGACTGAAACATAGAAGACAAGAGCAGTAATTTTCCCTGGCACTGTGGCACAAGCCTGTAATCTCTGCAAGTCCAAGGGTTGAAGCAGGAGGATCTCAAGTTTGAGGCCAGAGGCATCCTGTGCAATTTAGCAAGACCCTATCTCAAAATAAAAATATGAAAAAGGGGACTGGAAGTGTAGCTCAGTGGTGCAGCACTTGCCTAGCATGTGGATTTAACCCCCCAGTCCTATCCCCCCACCCCACCCCCCCAAAAAAAGGCAGTGATTCTAGTAATCTTATTACCTTGGGGGCTATTTGTTGGCCCAGGCTGGAAGAATACAAAGGTTACTCCACCTACCTCCCAGCTTCCATTGGGTTTGGTTTCCTACTGTTTTGCCCACCTGGCCTTGCCTTCATTGTTTCCATTCTGTACTCTAGTACCTTCATCTTCTCTTCCAGAAGGTAAGAATATTGGCCTGACCCCTTTTAGAGAAAGGTGGAAAGGATAACGCCCTGGAATGTGCAATCTGTCAAGGTTGATGAGTGTGTGGTTTTAATCTATTGCTTACACTTGAAATAAAGCATAGAGCTACTCAGGGTTACATAGCGAGCAGAGAGAAACTTTGGTTTGAGTAGACCAATCTGAAATCCATAGCCTTTCTATACTATTACAGTTATAATGAAGAAAATGTTTTTATTTATTTTTTTAAAGATTTGGTTATGGTTTGCTTATTGGACACCTTGGTGTGGCTTGTTGTTGTTAGGTGCCATTGAGTATAGTCTGACTCATAGTCTCCCTATGTTCATAGGGTTTTCAGTGGCTGGTTGTTTCAGGATTGCTTTGGGAAAGGCTGCCTCGTCATTCTCCCATGTTTTGCAGTGTTGCAGATTGAACTCAGGGCCTCAGAGAGTGCAGAATAGCACTGTACCAACTGAGGTAAACCCTAGCCCAGTCACTTTTTACCTTCCTCTTAATATGAGATGTATGTTGTTGTTGTTAAGTGCCATCAAGTCAGGTCCAACTCACAGCGACCCTATGTTCAACAGAACGAAACACTTCCCAACACTGTGACATGTCTGGCACTATGTCAGTGCTTCCCTGCTCTTCATAGGGTTTTTAATGGCAGATTGTTTCTGGAGTGGATTGCCAGGTCCTTCTCCCATGAAATGCATAGTGTGATCTAAAAGAGAGGTATGCAGTGTAAGAAGTAAAAGCTTGCCATATCTTTATACCACTGACCAGCTGGTATTCTGAAACTTATAAATCAATAAGATATGATTGTTATACTTTTATGAGGAAGAGATGTGTTTACCTGTAAAAGATTCAAAGGCTCCTTGTAATTATGCAGAGCATCATAAATTCCTAGTTGTTGTTATTGTTAGGTGCCATCGAGTCAGTATCCAACTCATAGGAACTCTATGTACAACAGGTGAAACACTATTGTTAGTACCTCTCTGCTATTCATAGGGTTTTCAGTGGCTGATTGTTTATTTGGGAGTGGGCTGCCAGGTCCTTCTCCCAAGCCTACAGGCACCTGGTGTTCCCGGGTGGTCTCGCATCCAAGTACTAACCACACCCAACCCTGCTTAGCTTCTGAGATCTGACAGGGGATCAGATGCCATAGTGGTATGGCTGCAGGCAAATGCCTAGTTAAGGGTCCCTAATTATTAGAACAGGCTGGGGTTTAGCTCAGCTGGTAGAGCACTACTCTCTTAGACTTTCTGAGGACTCAGTTCCATTCCCAGCAATGCAAAAATGGGAGAAATGTGTGGCAGTCCACTCCCCAAAACACTCCTGAAAGAATCAGCCATTGAAAACCCTATGGGGTCACTATGAGTAAGATTCGACTCTGATGACACCTAAGAACAACAATTGTTAGAGAAATCCTTTGTTTAAAGTTCCGTTTTTACCATTGTTAGGACAAAGGTTAAGACTCTTCTTCCAGAGTCTCTGAATTCTTAATATTCACTGTGTAGTATAAATTTAAATTCTGATCTATTATTAACATGAGGTTTTAAAAGTTCAGCTTCTGCAAAGTGATAACTGCAATTCATTTCTTTCCTGAACCATCAGGGTACTTTGCAAAGGTTCTCTGAGCCTGAGAAAGGTGGGGTTGGACTATGTCTGCCTTCTCACATGGTCCCTGTTCTGTTTGTGACCAGGTAACATAGGAGACTTCCTCACAGTGCATTTTCTTTACATTGGATTCCAGGCCCAGACTGTTAGAATTTTAACTTCTAGAAAATGTGAGATGAGTGGTATTCCTGATCTTCCTCTGCTAAACAATAAGTATTGAGCTATTAAGGCAAGAGGAGGCCATACATTTGATGGAGTAAAATCATGTCAGCTGCTGTGCCTCTGTCTATGTGGGGCAATGTTTTAAAAGTGACACCAGTGTTCCCCTCAGTTTCTATCTACTTAGTTACATTTTCAATGACATGAATAAATGTCAACAAATAATTATTGAATGTCTTGGATTTATTGCCCTCATTACAATTTAATCATGATTACTTTTATCTAATATCTCTTTTATAATGATATTTTTTTTCTTTACTAACTCCTGATCCATTATTCAGGACTTAGTTCAACCCCTTCTTGATAGAATCCTGATTTACCTTTTATAAGAAATAAATTATCATTTTTAACTAGTCTTCACTCTTAAGAAGAAGCGTTTTGACTCAGAAGGCAGAGGCAGGAGGATCTCAAGTTCGAGACCAGAGGCAGTCTGCATAGTTTAACAAGACCCTGTCTCAAAAAGGGGAAAAAAATGGGCTGGGGGTGCAGTTCAGTGGTACAGCACTTGCAAAGCATGCAAGTGGGAGGCCCTGGGTTCAATCTCTGGTATCACAAAAAAAAAAAAAAAAAAAAAGCATTTTGACCATCTCTAAGTAATTGCAGTTCTAGCTTTTTTGGTTTTACTTGATATCTCTTTATGATTTCACCTAATTGATAGAATTCTGCTGCATTGTCAACATTTTTAAGAATGTGAAATCTTGTGTTATTGTACATTGGACCTTATGTCTGCAGAATTGGATAAGTCATGATCCTGGTTGAAGACACATTGTTATCATTGGTCTCTTTGTGGTTGTCTATGTATTTGTTTGTTTTACATGTAATGTTTTCCACTAGGCTGATGTCTGTAATCCTAGTGACTCAGGAGGCATAGGTAGGAGGATTGAGTGTTTGAAGTCAGAGGCAGCCTACATAACTGAACAAGTCCCTGCCTTAAGATAAAAAATATAAAAGGGGCTAGGGTGCAGCTCAGTGGTAGAGTGCATGCAAAATATGTGCGAGGCCTTCATATACCCACATACACACCAAAAAAACCACACAAATATTTATATATATGATTTTCCTGCAAGCCCATGGGCTATGACTCTGAGAACTACAATTTAAGCCTAGTCATATGAGTTTCCTCTAGTTCTTGCCTTCCCCTTTACCATTCTAATTTTTATATTATTCTCTTAACTAGAAATGCTTCTATATTATTGATTTAGTTGAAGTGAGAGTATTCATAAGAGTTAAATTAATATCTTAGTAGTTCCTTACATGATGATTTTCTTTAAATTCTAGATTCCCGTTCATCCTGTACCTGATCCCTTAGTTCATGAAGTTCTAAACCTAGCTTTTAAGCACTTTAAACATAAGGAAGGGTAAGTAAAATACTAACTTGAGAATGTTGCTTTTCTCAGGCTGAAACGGTTGAAATGTAATCTGAATTCTTATTAACCATTTGTCTTTAGGGTTCAAAGCAATTATATTCCCATTTGTTTTGAATCTACACAAAAGGCTTATAGGAAATATTTTGTAAAAATAATTGTTAACGTAATAGATTGGATTTATAGGAACCAAAAGTTTACATTTCATGGAAAGTTAAAATGTGGACAGAAGAAAATTCTTCTGGTTTTTATCCTATAAATGAATATTCAGAAAAAATTATACAATGTTCTGATAAATAATTTTTAATTTATTTAAAGCGAGCATTTATACAAGCAATTAATGAAATCATATTTGTTCTCTCGTTATTTTAGATATTCAGGAACCAACACTGGGAATGTGCATATCATTGCAGATTTATATGCAGAGGTGATAGGGGTTCTTGCCCAATCAAAGTAAGTTTTATAAATCATTAATTTTTATTTGCTTTCCATTTTAGAACACTTCATTACAAGCTGACACAGTAGACACTGATAGTTTTAGATCCACCACTTTCATCACAGAATTATGAAGCGTGCTCCGCCTTTTATTACTTACTGCTCTGTTACTTAGAAGCTCCTCTGAGTAACACACATTCCTCAACTGCACAACTTTCTTTAATTTGTTTGGGTTTTCCCTTACTGACTGATTTATCCAAGTCAGAAATTGCCAAAGAATAGTCAGGACATTACCTTAATCCCTACTTTTAACAATTCCATGAGAAGAGTTTTTAAAATGATCTTTTGTTTAGAACTCTTGACAAAGCTAATAATACTTTTATTACTTTCATTTGAGTGCTTTAATTTCTGGGGTTACCATGTCTTCTAACCATCTTATTTGTTTTAATAATTGAACAGAATTTTGAATAGGTAGAAAAAATAAGAAAGGAAAGATACAAGATGATAAGATTACTCCATTGAAAGTGTGATTCACTGGGAGTTACACTCATTCTTGTAACTGTCATTCTTGTGAACACTAAAATCACTTTAGCACCTTGTGGTTGCTCTAAAAACTTTAGCACCTTGTAGTGACTCTAAAAACTCTGAAAGATTTTGGATTTTGTTTGTTAATACTGAGAAACATGTAAGGAAGAAATTTCAATTCTTACTTTCTTGTATACTTTTTAAAGAATCTTTGACTCTGAAATTACTATATTAAAAACTTTTCTAAATTCTAAAAAGGCAAAGACAGTGTTTAACAGTTAGCATTTTAATATTAAGTAATGCATTCTAATTAGTATATTTTTTACTTTTTGTAATATACTAAGGAGCCTTGCATAGCCCAGGCTATAGAACTTATAACATAGTTTAAGTATTTTTAGATGATTAAGACATAGACAGTAACATTTTAATATTTCATTTAATCAATAATGAATCTTGCTTCAGGCATATGGACAGAAAATTATAGATATAAGCAATGATGTATTTCTCTTTATGGCAAAGTAATTCATGTTTTTTTAATCAAAAATGAATTTCAATCGCAGAAATATAGATAAGAAATCTAAATTCTGTAATATATTAGTAAATTCAGTCCAGGAGAATACTATATCATGGCTAAGTTAACTATAGATGGAAAGGATTGTTGTTGTTGTTGTTAGGTGCCGTTGAGTCGGTATCCGACTCATAGTGACCCTCATAGAGTTTTCAATGGCTGTTTTGGGATTGCCTTGGGAGTGGATTGCCAAGTCCTTCTCCCATTTTTGTGGTGCTGGGAATTGAACTTGGGACCTCAGAGACTGCAGCGCAGCACTCTACCAACTGAGCTAAATCCCAGCCCTAGATGGAAAGGATAGTGAGTCTAAATGGCCAGTAAATTTATGAAATGACATCAGCCTCTCTAGTCTAGTTGTAAGAGAAATAGCATGTCAGAACAATATTGAGATGATTTCTACTTGTGCTTATCATGAGCCTGGGAGAAAATGTGGATGGATCCATACTGGGTTAGACCCATAACACCTAAGGGGACGGGTGGTTGGGTGGAATTGGGGTAGAGAAGGGGATTGGAGATAGAGAAATCCTAGGGATGTATTTGAATCTTGTCTTCAATTTTCTTTGATTGTGGTAACTAATAACTTTTTTGAAAAATTTAGTAAGTGACTGGGCACTGTGGCACACACCTATAATCTCAGCGACTTGGGAGGCAGAGGCAGGAGGATTGTGAGTTGAAGGCCAGAGGCAGCCTGTAGTTTAGTGATACCCTGTCTCAAAAAAAAAAAAAAAAAATCTAAAAATTGGGCTGAGGGTATAGCTCAGTGCTCAGTGGTAGAGTGCTTGTAAATGCATGTGTGAGGCCCTGGGTTCAACTCCCCAATACTGCAAAAAAGAGACAGAGAGAGAAAGAAAGAAAAAATTAGTAATAGAAAAAACCCTTGGGTTCTAATATCATTGCAATGGAAAGGTTTTTATCCACTTTAGAAAGATTTTCCTAATGAAATGCTAAAGAATACTTTAATATAAAATGGTATTCTCCAAGATTCTAGTCAAAGTAGGTAAGTTATATTTCCTAAAATAAACCCAGATTTTGTTAACTTGTGATTGCCTTTTTCCTTGCTCTAGTCAGGGGCCACTGGAAAGCATGCTTTATTTGAGGTCATTTTAACTCTAAGAACTGGTTTATCCAATTAATATTAGCAATAAAATCATTATTTGTTTCATAACATATGGGGAGATGATTATTATTGATTACTAAACTATAGCATTCCTTTTTCAAATGTAAGCAGAGAAATAGTCTTAACAACTGTGATGATTTGAATACACAATTGTGTTGTCATTTCCAGTGCCTTTTGATTCTATAGCTTATTCACAATGGAAGACCTCTCCACTTCAATTTTTCTGCAGTGTAATGAGATAGTGCCATACTATGAGGGCTTGTGTGTTGCTGTAAAGCTGAAAGCTATGCTACCAGCATACCAGATACCAGCAGGGCCAACTATGGTAAACAGGTTTCAGCTGAACTTCCAGACTAACACTAGGGAGAAGGACTTGGCAGCCCCCTCCCCAAACAATTAGCCATAGAAAACCCTGTGAATAGCAGAAAAGCAGTTAGATTAAAAAAAAGAAAAAGAAAAAAGAAAGAAAAAAGAAAAAAATTATGTGCATGGCATGGTGTTGGGCAGTGTTTCATTCTGTGGTACATAGGGTCACTATGAGTCAGACCCAACTCAATAGCACCTAAATGACAACTGGTATTCTACAATGGGTTGGTCTATCTCTTTGAATTAATTTATAGTGCCCAAATTGCTCTTTATCTAACTCTTCTCACAAACTGAGAAATGAGCCTTAAAAAGTTGGATACAAACTCTTATTTATGTAGAGAATTTTTAGAGGCATGTTATTTGATCTTATTTTGTAATTACTAGTTAAAAGCAAAGGGGCTGTATTGATGACATCACAAGGATAAAAAAGTCCTGTTTCTCCTTCAGAAACTCCTAATTTTAAAAGTAAACCAGCAGTAAATTTGGCATAACAATTTTATTTTCTTCTGAGTGGTTTTCTGGTCATTGTATTGAGGACAGAGAAAAGAGGTGATATTCAATCCACAGACCTTTTGATTTCACCCTTCAAGATCATGTAGGAAATTAATGTTTTCATTCATCAAATTATGTCTCCATGTATATTAAAGGTTTCAGGCTGTAAGGAAGAAGTTCGTGACAGAATTAAAAGAGCTGCGACAAAAGGAACAAAGCCCACATGTGGTACAGAGCGTCATCAGCTTAATAATGGGAATGAAATTTTTCCGGGTGAAAATGTATCCTGTAGAAGATTTTGAAGCATCATTTCAGTTTATGCAGGTGATAGACCTTCTCAGTGGTAGCAATTAGAATTAGCCTCATGGTGGTGGTTCTTATTTTTGATGACTCTCTTTAGAAGAAGCAAAAGATACATAAATTAATGGCACCATCATTAATTTTTTATGCCAAGTGTAAATTCTCACCAGTGTGGACTAACTTTCTTTCTTGAGAGTGCTTTGAACTTAGTTTTTTTGGTTAAAATAGGAGAGTATTCATAAAATTAGTATGGTATTACAGATTCTTTAATTTTTCCTCTTTTTAATATAAACATACCTTTTTCCTTTCAAGGAATGTGCTCAGTATTTCTTAGAAGTAAAAGATAAAGATATAAAACATGCTCTTGCTGGTTTATTTGTGGAGATTCTTATCCCTGTAGCTGCTGTAAGTATATTTTTATTTTTATATTATTCATGTGTTATATAAAACCCATAAACCTTATAGTTTCATTTCTTCCCTGAAAAGGCAGCAAGTGGGGACCACCTGAGGTCTTGTCTCATTTGTTTCCCATTCTTTGGCTGGTGCACAGTGTTTTGCCTGTCATTTCATATGCTTTGGTTGATTTTTGGTTGTTTCAAATGGTAAGATAAATTTAGCCCCTTTATCTTAGCTTGAAATAGAAGCTAGTTAAATTATTTAATTCAGATTTTTTTCTACTTAAAATTTCTAAAAAAGGAATTTATTTTCATGTTGAAATTTAATTGTTTTGGCTTTCATATTCAGACATTTGATCCACTGACTTGTAATCTGTGTATTTGTATGAGCTGGTTTGTAGTATTCATGTACTATCTTCAGAGCATTTTTAGAAAGGTGGACAGAAACAGTAAGAAAAGTTAAGAATTTTAAATATTAATGACATAATGTTTACCATAAATATTAATGACATAACCTACATTGAATATTTTCTTATAGTTAACTATTTGAAAAATTTTAAATAAAGACAAAAAAGAAAAATCATGAAGACAAGGTTTATAAGTGGTTTGAGTAAGTCCCCTGACTCCCGCTCTACCCCATTTTTAACCACAGAAATTGGGCTTATTTTATTAAAAAGAAAATAGGCTGTCATTTATAAAACCATGCCAGTTCTCATCTTTTGTCATTAGCAAATGTACTTTGTTTTCCTTTCCTGGAAGTGGTTTGAATTACCACTTAACCATCCCAAATTGTCATTTTGCACTTCCTCCTTTCTGTGAGAATCCTTGTTTGCCAGCCCTCTAATTGAGATTAGATTTTAGTTTTTCTGGTACTTCATCAAAAAACCAGATTGTAGGAAGAAAATGTCTTGACAATCGTCCATTCTCACTATGTTGCCTAATTCTTCTTTTACACCGTATTTGCTTTTGTGTCCAGGTTTTATCAGTTCGCTAGGGCTGGCTGCCATGATTACTGCCACAAACTGGGTATCTTAGCAACCAAACATTTATTGTTTCATAGTAGTAGAGGCTAGAAGTCTGGAATCAGAGTGTTCGCAGGCTGGTTCCTTCTGAGGAAGAATTTGCCACCTGAGTCTTGCCTGACTTCTTGTGGTACACAGAAAATCTTTGGCATCCTTTGGCTTGTATAAGCAGCACCTTGATGTCTGCCTTCATTGTCACATGGCCTTCTCCTTGTGTGTCCACATTTCTCCGTTATTAAATGACATCAGTCGTGTTAGACTAGGGACCTTCTTTTCCTACCTTAACTAATGAGATCCATAATGACCTTTTCCCAAATAAGTTCACTTTCTGAGGTACTTGGGGGTAGAGCGTCGAGACAGGAATTTTGTGGGGACATAACTCAACCCATGACCCCAGGCCTCTGCAAAAGCATCTCCTTCTTCCCAGAATGTTTACCTCTTTAAATGACCTCCCTCCCTTCTTTGCCTGGCTGGCCTCTCTTTATTCATTCATTATATGCTTTTGAGTATTTTCTATGTATCAGAGCCTTGTCTATGTCCAGGAAAAACAACGAACAAGACAGGAAAGAACCTTGGCTATTGTAGTGCTTATTTCTCGTGTGGAAAACAGAAAGGAAACTAGAATGTAAAATATGTAGCATGTCAGATTATGGCAAGTACTGTGAGGAGCTGTAAAGGGCAACAGGCTGGGGCAAGGTAAAGATTGTTAGGTGCTATCGCAGTCAGGCCTGACTCATAGCCACCCTATGTACAATAGAACAAAACATTATCTGGCACTGTGCTATGCCCAGCACTATTGTCAGTGCTTCTCTCTTACTTATAGGATTTTCAATGGCTTATTGTTTCTGGAATGGGCTGGTGGGTCCTTCTTCAAAGCCTACAGCACTCAGTATTCCCAGGCGGTCTCCCAACCAAGTACTAACCAGGTCCGACCCTGCTTCCCTTCTGAGATCTGATGAGATCGGACTCCAGGGTGATATAGCTGTAAATTGCCAAGCAATTAGGGAGGTGCAATTTTAAATAGAATATAATGCGGAAAGACCACCACCTTGCAAGAGATGGTGACAACTGAGCAAAATCTAAAGGGACAGGGAGAAAGAGTGTCTTAGACAGAAGGAACAAGCATGAGCATCCTGAGGCTGTCCTAGGCAAGGTAAGGAGGCTGCTGTGGCTGGTCCCAGCTCCCAGGGCAGAGCAGTGGGCACCATGGCCAGTGGAGATTAGTGGGTTGATGCAGTAGGTGAGGACTTGGCTCGGTTTAACTTAGAAGCCACTTCCTTGTGGAGTTTGTCCAAAGGAGACCCTCTGAGTTTTTGTTGCCTGTTTGCCTGTGTTCTCTCTCCACTGTCTTGTGCAGGGCAGGGACCACATTTATCTTATTGACCCAACACTTGGTCATTTTGCACATAAGACTTCCCTGGCACTTGGTAAATTATTAACTGACTTCAAACCTTATAGAAAGTTCTTGTAATCCTTGTGTCGTTTAACATTTGTAACCGTTTTCTTTCTGTCTGCATTCCCTCCTTTCCTAGGCTGTTAAAAATGAAGTGAATGTCCCCTGTTTGAAGAATTTTGTGGAGATGCTTTATCAGACCACTTTTGAACTGAGCTCCAGGAAGAAGCATTCACTGGTACTGAGAAATAGTTCAAACCTCACATGCTTAATGGGAGTTTTAGTAATTGACTTCTGAATCCAGTGGAGATTTAAGAGAATTGTAAAATCTAAAGTTCTAAAACTGCCAAAGTGCAATACAATGGCAGATTTTACATATGTATTTTTTCCTGCTCTACTTTAGACTCTCTGCTTAATTTTATTACTTCTGCATTTGATAGGTTATTCAGGCTTACTTCTTGGTGATTACCGGTCTTGACAGGTGCTTTAAATTTTATAATATGGGAAAGATTGAATGTTGTTCTTGTTGTTAGGTGCTGTCGAGTCAAGTCCGACTCATAGCAACGCTATGTACAACAGAATGAAACACTCTGATGTAGTGCCATGCCCTGCACTATGTCAGGACTTCTCTGCTATTCATAGGGGTTTCAATTCAGAGTGGATTGCCAATTCCTTTTTCCTAGCCTGCAGCACAGGTGGTCTCCCATCCAAGGACTAAGTAGGATGACCCTGCTTGGCTTCCGAGATCAGGCAGGATTGGATGCCAGGGTGCTATGGCTTGAATGCAGTTTTACGTTAAGCCATAGATTCCTTTGTTTAACATCATAATAAAAATCTGACACTTTGGAATAAATACAGTGTTAGGAACTATTCACTGTCTAATTACATCCCTTTTGTTCAGAGGTTGAAGGCATTTATTTCACCTACCCATCTACTTTACTTTTCTGTAGCTTGGAGAAAGTCCGGAACATTCGTCAAATATTTGATCATCTACACTAGAGATATGACAAATAATAATTATAATTATAATAATAAGTAAAACATTGGTTTTTTTTCCCCAGGCATTGAGTTAGTACTTTGCATTCTTTGCTTTCCTTTAAGCCTTATGACCCCATAGGATGTATGTGATTATCATTTCCTCCTTTAAACATTTCGAAAGTGAGGATTGGAGCACCTAGTGGAGCTCCCAAAGTCACAGGTTGGCAAATGGAAAGCTAAAACTTGAATGCCCATCTGTCCTCTGATCCTACGTCTATGTTCATAACCACTGTATTGGGTGAGGAACTGGCGAATCCAGGGAGAAACGAGCATGTTCTAACTCAGAGAGATGATCGCTCAAGAATTGTTCTTATAGAAAATGTACGCTTTGTCATTCTTTGATAGATCCTTCTATAAAATTATATTTCATATTAAAAATGAGAAACCTACATACCAAGTTATTTTAGATTTCTTGTTTGTTTAAGAGAATAAATGAAACAATCATTTAAAAGTCCGGTGTTTTTCCATGAAAAATGTTAATTCTCTCTTTTCCCTATTTCCTACAGGCTTTGTATCCACTAATTACCTGTCTTTTATGTGTCAGTCAGAAACAGTTTTTTTTAAATAACTGGCATATTTTCCTACAGAACTGTTTGTCACATTTAAAGGTAAGATGTAATTACATTTCTGACCTGTGAATACTGACTGTGATTTATTCATTTATGTGTTTGCTTTGAACAGAATATAGTAAAACTTTCATCACGATTGGTCCATGTGAATAATAGGTTGCCACATTCATTTTCTTATATATACTTTATTTCTTCTATAGGGAATCATGTATAGAAATGATAAAATTGATGGAGAAATTAGTTTGTCTTAATGAATGTAATTTTGCATATTTTCAAGGATCATTGTTTATATTATCTTAAATCTGACAATATTTGTTAATAAATAAATGTATCAAGAATTACAAAGTGTTATTTAATTTCACAAAACCCTCCATATCCTTACTTTTTCTTTTGTTTGGAGAAAATTCAGTTATGTTGGCTCAAGTCTGAGTAATGTGAAAAAAGCTTTCATAATAAAATATCACAAAAAGCACATCTAATCTGAGTATACCCAGCCAGATCTAAAAGTGTGGTACTGGATCCACACAGATGGAAAAGCTCCTGAGACAAGTATGACTAGAACGAAGGGCTACTTGGTAGTGGCAAATCCATGTTCGTTCTCTCTTAGTATTGGCAGCAAAACTGTGCGAGATGGAGATTGTTGTCCTCCCAGGATGCTCTGTTAGCAGGATCCTCTTTTCTTCTTTGGTTAGGGACACAATTAATGTCTGGCAAAGAAGGTTGGTATAGTCCTTGCCTGCATGTCCTGTGAATGCTCCATGTGGCTATTCCTTTGATACACAGTTAGATGAATCTGTTTGAATATTTGCTCACAAGTTATAGAAACATTGCAGATACATTTCCTTTTCTGTTATTTCTCCAAGTTGGATTTGAGACTGAAAATTCTATAACAGTAGTGAAACCAAGGCACAGATTGATTAAATGGCAGTCTTTGGCCACCTTGCCCATTGCAGTATTGCAGAATTGTTTCTTCTTTCGTACTTCAGGAATGATCCACTGGATGTAATACTCTATATCTTTTAAAATGATTTTATCTATAATTTTCGAAACTGCTTTTGATGTCTTAGTAAGGTATACAGAATATATGTCTTTGAAAAATATTTTTGTCTGTTTTACTCCTAGATGTACAATGATATTATTCCTATTTGGATAAGAATTGATATGCCCTCTTTGCTTTAACTATGAAAAATCCCAGCACCAAGTCAGGTTGATTAAAATCTTTATGTGTTGCCACCAGGAAATAAGTTTTTATCAAGTATATTTATTTCTTTCCTTATTTTGATAAGTCATACATATATAGATAATAAAAGGGAATGGATCATTTCCTGAGTGGTAGGATTTTTCATTTTCAATAAAATATATTTTATGCATTTTAATGTTTCTGGAAGATTGCTTTGTTTCATGACAATTCATACTTTTCTGTTGCTTGTTGGAATTTTTTATATATATACATAAATATATATATATATATGTTTCCACCTAACATATTTGCAATTCTTTCGCAGTACCTTAACTTTTTTTTTTTCCCCCCCGTCTTAAGGCTTTCATTTTAAATGCACTGTTTTCTTTGAATCCTTACCTCCTGCTTCATATTTCTGGCATATTGTCCATTTTCATTAATGGCTGTATCAATCTGCCAGTCTAAAGGAGATAAGAGCCACTTAGCATGGATATTTGGAATATAATTGTCTTGGCCATTAACCCTTAACTTACATTAAGGCTCTATTCAGCAGAAATTTTAGTAATTGGCTCCTGTTAACTAAGTTTTAGATAATGTGGCTGCTCTGCTTAGTTGAGGTAAGGAGTTTTGAGCATTCTAGGAAAACTTATGCTAGTTATATGTTGTAAAAGTTATAATTTATTTCTTTTATATTTTCAAATTTTTAATCCAAAAAAAATAGTCCTTACCTAATCAGTTACTTTACTTGATTCAAGAAATGTCTTGATTAAAAAAAAAACACCTAAAATAGTTTTTCATTTATTAGACCCACTATTCTCAGGAATGATTTTTACCAGTATTTACTGGATACTAGATTCATTATCTCATTGAATTTTCACTGTAGCTGAGGCTGAAAGAAGATAAATAAGTAACCCATGTTTAGGAAACCAATAAATGATAGAGATAACTTGCATCAAGTTTCATCCAGTTGTATAAGTCTTACTCTTTCTGGTCCACCAAAGTACCTTTGAATGTACTGTAAGAAATGTTGCTGTACTGAATATATTAAGAAAAATTTTTGGCTATGCTGCAATTAAAAAGCCATACCACCCTGATGTCCAATCTTGTCAGATCTCTGAAGCAAAGCAGGATTGGGTCTGGTCAGTCCTTGGATGGGAGACCAGCTAGAATACTGGGTGCTGTAGGCTTGGAAGAAGGAGCCATCAGCCCACTCCCAAAACAATTAGCCATTGAAAACCCTATGAATAACAAAGAAGCACCAACAATAGTACCAGGCATGGCACAGTGTTGGGTAGTGTTTCATTCTGTTCTACATAGGGTCACTGTGAATCAGACCAGACTAACAGCAACAATTAAAATGACACTACTCTCTAGAGTCATAAGAATAAATATGATGAATTTTTTAGGCACTTCAAGATGTTTACACAGTTGCTTTTTTTATTATCCACCGTATCAGTTTTCTAGTTTGGTGACCATTAAAAATGGTCTTAATTCCTGTGTGCCGCAAAATAATATGCCACTTCACATCCACCGAAGAGTTAACTTTTAAAATTTTTGTCCCAAACAGACTTTCACAATTTCCCATTCTGACATCTTTGTATCAGTTTAGGTGCTTATGTTAAAAGTGAAGTTTCTAAAGAATTGTTAAGGGAGATAGAGGAATAATAAGAGTAGATATCAAATAAAAATAGTTTTGAGGACTTTTTTCTCCTACAGTTGATACTTATTTTGTTTTAAAAAATGTAAAGTTGTTTGAAATCACATGCAGTACTTTAGGAGGAAAAATTAGGTAGTTAAAAATTTGAGTTCTCTCTTAGTTTGTGTGTTGAAGCTTTATCCCATGGTGCCCAAACTGTGGGACGGATTTTTTTCATAGTGTTTTTGGCCACTGTCTTGGAAATTTCAGATTTCTTCTAAATAGAGACCTTGGTGAAGAGCTGTCTTGTTTTGTGCTTATTTTCATCTAACATGCATGTGCTGCATCTCATGTTTATGTTTGCTGTCTCACATTGCTTTATTTAGATGCCATCTAACAACAGTATCAGAAAGCAAATAGAAACCCTCCAGGTGAGTTGTGTCGACCTTACAAAGTAAAATATTGCTTTATTTCTTTGAAGTGTGGCATTTGTTTTTCCTTTGCCCATTGTTGCATTGCATGTCTAACGTATTTATTTAAGCTTGCTTCCCATATTGTGAAAGAAGAGAGTAGCCCATAGCAGGAGCATTCTTCAGGGGGTTTAGTATTGGTTTTCATTTGTTTCTTTTATTTTTTGTTTTGGGCTTTTTGTGGGGTGCAGTGCTGAGGGGTAACCCCAAGGCCTTGAGCCTGCTGAGCAAGCATCCCACAGCTGAGCTATACTCCAATCTCATTTTTACTTTTTATTTTGGGACAGGGTCTCCTTAAGTTACACAGGTTACCTCTGGCCTCAAACTTGTCATCCTTTAGCCTCAGCCTCCCAAATTGCTGGGATTACTCACATATGCCACGGCACATGGCCGAAGGCTGATTCTTTACGAAAATTTGCAATTTTCAAATGTTATATTTAATTTATGTTATCAGGTGAAAATGTTAAAAAAAATTTCCAGTGAGATTAAGGAGGTAGTAGCTTAGATTTTGAATATGACTATATTGAATGATTTTTTTTTTTTTTTTTTTTTTTTTGGTAACTTTTATCCTATTGGTTTGGGTTTTTAACTTTTTTTTTTTTTTTGAGGCAGAGTCTTGCTATGTAGCTAAGGCTGGCCTGGAACTACTCCTGCCTCAGCCTCCTGAGTGCAGGATTACAGATGTGTGATACCTAGCATTAACAAAACATTTTTTAAGCTCATAGTAGAGAAAGGGAGTAAACATTAAAATGATTGCTGTAAAGATCATATTTGACTGATGTATCAAAATTTTGTTGTATATTAATGTCATTAGATTTTTATTTGTAATAATCTGATTATTCAAATTAGACCAATATTATAACTAGGGATTTATATATCTTTGTTTAAGGCTCAAATCATTTTAGCTTATCTTTAGTATTTGGATACATATAGCAGCATTTGTAGTGACTGAGAAAATCAATAATTGATTTTTATCATTTTTCATCTTGCTATTTTGAATTTGCCAATGCTAGCTTTATAGGTATTGCAATCCATCTTGGAAAGCTTAAAAATCAAGTTTTTTATGCCATACATTTCATCATTTAAAATAGGAAAATCCAAATATTTTTATATTTAATCGTTCATGTAAGAATAGTTTTATGTGGAGTCCAACTTTTTTTTGTGGTACCAGGGTTTGAAACCAGGGCTTCGTGCTTGCATGCTTTGCAAGTGCTGGACCACTGAGCTGCACCCCCAGGCCATTTTTGGTTTACTTTTTTGAGACAGGGTCTCGGCAAATTATGCAGACTGCCTCTGGTTTCAAACTTGTGATCCTCCTGCCTCTGCCTCCCAAGCCACTGGGATTACAGGCGTGCACCACTGCGCCTGGCCCTACAACAAGTATTTTTAATATGCAACTTTTATTAAAATTTTGAGAATGAAATTTAATGTTAGTTTCGTTTCACATGTACGTAAAACTAATAGAACTAATTCTTCAAAAAGGTTTTATTCTTTAGATTACTTTTAGGTTCACAGCAAGGTTGAGAGAAGGGTACAGGTTTTCCATGTTTCCCAACCCCACGCACATACAGCCTCCCTCATGAGCAACATCCTCCACCAGAATAGTAAATTTGCCACAACTGATGAACCTACGTTGACATACCATTGTAATAGGGCTCCCTCTTGGTGTTGTACATTCTGGTAGCTCTGACAAATGTATAGTGACATGTATCCACCATTATAGGATCATTCGAGTGTTTTCACTGCCCTAAAAATACTCTGCTCTACCCATGCATCTTCCCTACCTTCCTTATTCCTTGCTCACATCATATTTTGGTGTTTGATAACTAATATTAAATAAAAGGAGAAAAGTTATCTTATGTTAAAGACATTACCACAAAAAGCTTGGTTGTTATATTAGTAACATGTATACATCCATGTTATTTTTTTGTTACATTAGTAACAAATAGGACACTACTTAAGTGAGTGTTTTTGAAATGTGGGGTCACTGGTTCTGGCAATGGGAAAAGGATTGATGTTGTATGTCTGGGTAGCAGAGGAATTGGATTTTCCATTCTTAATTGAGTCAGATCTTCATATAGATAGATGTACAATTATGTTTTCTCGTCTTTTATTAAAGCACCCTAAGTAATCTTTTTGCATTGAGTTTTATCATTTGTAGTAGATGTCTACTATCTTTTTGTTTGTTTGTTTGTTTTGTGGTACTGGGGGGTTGAACCCAGGACCTCACCCTTGCATGCTTTGCAAGTGCTGGACCGCTGAGCGGCACCCCAGCCCGTTTTTTTGCTTTTTGAGACAGGGTCTCACTAAGTTATGCAGACTGCCTCTGGTCTCGAACTTGCGATCCTCCTGCCTCTACCTCCCAAGTCACTGGGATTACAGGCGTGCACCACTACGCCCGGCTTTTGATGTCCACTATCTTGTACATTAAGTAAACAAAATAGAATGGCTGGAGTTTAGCTAAGTTGGTAGAATGCCACTCTGTATGTTCTGTGGCCCAGCACCACAGAAATGGGAGAAGGATCTGGCAGCCAGTTCCCAAAACAATCCGGAAACAATCACTCCTTGAAACCCTATGAATAGCAGAGAAGCACTGACATAGTGCTGGGCATGGCACAGTGTCGGGGAGTGTTTTGTTCAGTTGTACATTGGGTCACTATGACCCAGATCCAATTGAGGGCACCTAGCAAAAACAAAAGTAAATTAAATATTTTAAATAACTTATAATATGTAGAATAATTATTTAACAATAAGAAATCCCCAAACCAAATTTTTAAAATATATATATTTATAGCATTCGTTGCCTCCTTACAGCCAGTCCACAGACATAAAGAATTTCTCTTGAGAAGGGAGATTATAAACTACATCTTCAAAATGCACAATTGAATCTCATTGCACAACTGTAGTCATTTGATAGCTTTAATTTTTATAACAGCTAGAGTGCAGAAAAAGTTCACGGATAAAAAATGTTCTTGGAATAGTTTTCTGGTTCCAAATAATGATAATTTAAATAACAATGTTCTGTTTCTAAATAAAAATCAGAGGTATTACACCAGGTGCTTTATACATATTAACTTTCTTAATCTGAGGTGGGTACCATATTTTCTCCATTTTAGAGGCAAGGGAATTGTTACACAGAGTGATGTAGAAATGTCCAGGTGCTTGGATTTGATACAGGTGCTTCTAATTTCAGAATCATGCTTTTAAGTCTTTGGTCCACATTCTCTCTTATAAGAATATGCACTCAGTAATACCTGGTATTGTTTCATAAATGCAAATGAGAATTAATACTGTTTGGCATTGTGAACTTTAATAACATTGGCTGCAAATAACTTTCTCTAAAGATGAAAGATCATTCTGTCACTATGTCAATATTGTGGTGTGAACCATTTATCAAGTACTTTTGATGTGTGTGTCATTTTGAAGTTCTTAGAAGCATTAATGGGGTTGGGATTTAGCTCAGTTGGTAGAGCGCTGCGCTGCAGTCTCTGAGGTCCCGAGTTCAATTCCCAGCACTGCATAAATGAGAGAAGGACCTGGCAATCCACTCCCAAGGCAATCCCAAAATAGTCAGCCATTGAAAACCCTATGAGGGTCGCTATGAGTCAGATACCAACTTGCCGGCACCTAACAACAACAACAGCAACAAGCATTAATAAACTTCTAACATTTTGGTGTTTTGAGAGTATAAGGAAGGACTCAGAATTGCCTTATTTATGATTACTTTTTTGAGCCATTTATACTTACTAAACATGTGCCTATATATTTAAACCTTATTTATTCATTAATTTATTTATTTTGCAACACCTAGGGGTAGAGCCCAAGTGCTCCACTGCTTGGCTGCACCCCCAGCCCATTTTTCATTTTTTATTTTGAGATAGTGTGTCACTAAGTTATGCAGGCTGCCTCTGGTCTCAAACTTGCAATCCTCCTGCCTCCACCTCCCCAGTCCCTGAGATTACAGGTGTGTACTACCTAATTGAACTTTTTTTAGATCTAATACAAAAAGGGAGTGGGGGGCTTTTAGTTGTTATCAGAGAATATATTTGATCTTAAATAATTGCAAGTCTTTTAATAACTTTATTCTCTTTTGTTTTTAAACAGAATAAAGATCCTAAAATGTCTCGAGTTGCACTGGAATCTTTGTATAGATTATTGTGGGTTTATGTAATTAGAATAAAATGTGAAAGCAACACTGTAACTCAAAGGTGAGTGTCTTTTGTTTTAAGGTGCATTTAAAATAAAATCTTGAAGTTGAATGCGGCAGTGCACACCTGTAATCCTAGCACATGAGAGGCTGAGACAGGAAAATCCACACACGTTCAAGGCCAGCCTGGTCTACGGAGTGACTTCGAGGCCACCCTTGACTATAGAGGGGAACCCTGTCTTGAAAAAAATAAATAATTAAAAATATTTTTTAAAAATTATAAAATAAAATCTTTGTCCTAAGGCTCAGTGATAAAACATGTGTTTAGCAGGTACAGGGCCTCTAAAATGAATGAATTAATAAAGTCCTATTAAAAGCCACAATAGTGGAATTAAATATCTTGGGGAGATATATGAATTCTCTTGACATAAAGAATTGGAAGACTTGTCAGCCAGGTGCGGTGGCGCACACCTGTAATCCCAGTGGCTCGGGAGGTGGAGCCAGGAGGATTGCATATTTGAGACCAGAGGCCGTCTGCATAATTTGGCGAGACCCTGTCTCAAAAAAAAGTAAACAAAAAATGGGCTGGGGTGCAGCTCAGTGGTCTAGCACTTGCAAGGCATGCAAGCGCAAAGCCATGGGTTCAACCCCCAGTATTGGGAAAAAAAAAAAGAATTGGAAGAATTCTGTGCTAATGCGTTATTAATGTTATGATATGATTATGGCTAAATCTTTTCTTCCTATAGTCGTCTTATGAGCATAGTGTCAGCACTTTTCCCAAAAGGCTCTCGAAGTGTGGTTCCTCGTGACACACCTCTCAATATATTTGTGAAGATTATTCAGTTCATTGCTCAGGTGAGTGCTTGATCTCATTATACACCTCATATAAGCCATCAGGGTAATCAACCGTAGTAAGTTGGAGTTTTAAAATATCTTACACATCTAAAAACATGCTAAGAAAACATTGGCTAATATTGAATAGTGAGATATAATAGCGTTTTTGTTTTGTTATGTCTTTTGAAACAGAGTCTCTGTAGTCCAGGCTAGCCTCAAACTCTTGGCAATTCTTTTGCCTCACCCTCCTGAGGGCTGGGATTACAGGCATGCACCACCACGCCTGGCCTTTTTTTAGAGACAAGGTCTTGCTAAGTTGTACAGGCTGCCTCTGGCCTTGGACTTGTGATCCTCCTACTTCAGCCTTCCAAATAACTGGGATTCCAGGCGTTCTCCATAGTGCCTGGCATACACAGTGTGTTATCCTAGCAACTCAGAAAGGTGAGGAAGGAGGATCACGAGTTCAACACCAGAAGCTGTGTGATTTAGCAGGACCCTATCTTAACATTAAGAAAAAATTAGGCTGGGGGGCACAGCTCAGTAGTACAGCACTTTCAAGGAATGTACAAGGCCCTGGGTCCATGCCCCAGTACCGCAGGGAAAAAAAAAGTAAACACAGGATGCTAATGATTTTTTATGACAAAATAAATTTAAATCATTAATCTATACCCTTTAAGATGAAAAGGAGATACATAGATGGAAGCACTTTAAGGAAGAAAGAGAGTTCACAGAATTGCTAATAAGACTCAAGATACAAATTCTAATGTGAAGAATGACAAGGAGAAAATAGCAGAATTGGGCTGTCAAGGGAATTTATGCCTTGACCAAACTCAAATACTGTCAAAAAAAGAAGTCACTTCATACCAGTGCTCAGGTTCATGCTGCTTCTGCCATGACCCACACCAGTGAAATAGACTCCTGACTCCCTGGCTGCCACTTCCTCCTCATAACCTTGTTTCCACATGAGAACACCAGTTGACAGGGTTCACGTCACTTGTTGAATCCCAGTCCTGCAGTAAAGGATCCTGGGATAAACAAGTTTAGCAAAGGAAGGTTTGTTAGAAGGGATTAAGTGGGTTTTGAGTGTGCCAGTCTAAGGTTTTTGTCACGCTCTCTTTTGGGACATCAGCCCTGATGAAACGGGTAGGATTATTTCCTCCATTCAGGAAAATACTGATTCCAGAATATTCGTTGTGTTCTCTTTGAACTGAAAATATGATGATTTAGGTGGTCATGCATAATGAAATTCTTTTTGACAGTGAAAAAATAGAGAATATTTACACAAAACAAATACATTTCTATTCACTGAAACTCAGAAGACATGATAATAAGTATAATTGTGTCAAAAAGTTCAATGAAAGCAAACAGTGCTTTAGATCTTTGTTCAGCAAACTTGTGCCAGTAAGTTGTATTTCTGGCCTTTTCTTTTTTCTAAATTGTACCCACCTTCTTAGATTAATCATTTCATTCCAGCAATCTAGTCTGTCTGTAAAGCCCATCTCAGACATCGGTTAATCTTCTCAGTTAACGTTTTTTCCTGGAAACCTCTTTCCTGGAATTTCCTTCCTGACCTCCTGCCTCTCTAGGCTTCCTGCATAGAGAGCATCACTCTGAAAGTTCTTTCACATAGAGTTTGAATATAATTTTGGTGAATGAATGTTTAAAACTTTGATCCTGTTGGTTTGGCTATTAAACAAATTATTTTGTTTTAAATAATGTATTTTAATCATGTTTTCCCTTAATTCAGATGTATTTTTCTTCTGTTCAGCTAGATTTATCAAGTTTTTAAGGACAGAAACTCTTGTTGCCATTATAAATATAATTCTTGCTGATACTTCATATATACTACTAAGATACAAAGACTTTTTAATTGATTTTGTTTTTTTTTGTAGGAACGTTTGGATTTTGCAATGAAAGAAATAATATTTGATCTTCTCAGTGTTGGAAAATCTACTAAAACTTTCACCATCAATCCAGAGGTAAAAAAAAAAAAATTAATGTAGTAATATACTGTCCCATACTATTTATGTATTTTCTTTAAGCAAAGTTTCTAGAATCAGAACTCTTAGATTCAGTTGTGGGTCCTACTTCTAATTATAGATGTGATCCAGGACAAGTTATTTAGCCTTTCTGATTGTTGGCTGAATGATATTATACTGGTGATATACACAGTAGAAAATGACAGAGGAAGGAAATTTTCCAGGTCAGCCAGCTGAGCTGGCTTTTAGAAGTTGTGACACGCACACAGGTTTTATTTTTGCTTTTTTAGTTCAAATAATTTATATTCAAATTTGTTTAATAAGTATCATTTATTCAACATTTGTTGAGCACCAATAATGTGTCAGGCACTGTTCTAAGCGTCAGAAGGAGCTTACAATTAAAAGAAAAAAAAACTCAAATGTATATCCTATTTCTGTTTACCTCATTCTTGAGACATTAAGTTTTCAGATTGTTTCTCAGTATTTTACAATCTAATTGCCTATCACAATCTAATGATAGTTGAGAATATAAACAGACAAAATAAGTGTTACCTTTGTTTTTAAGTTACTATGCTAGAGATCCTAAGTATATATTTACATGGTTAACAAATGAGTTGGAAAATTATTGAAGGTTTTCACTTATATATGATTTTTAAGATGTGTTAATAATTATTCCAATTTTTTTTATTTTAAAAGTTTAAACTTTATTATTATTATCATTATTATTATTATTATTATTATTATTACTATTATTACTATTACTATAATTATTTTGTGGTACTTAAGGGTTGAACCTAAAGCCTTGCACATACTTTGCAAGTTTTTTTCCATTGGGTTGTACCTGTAGCCCACTTTTATTTTTTATTTCGATTCAGGGTCTCACAAGGTTTTGCAGGCTGCCTCTGGCCTCAAACTCACAATCCTCTTGCCTGTGCCTCCCAAGTCCCTGGGATTATATGCGTGTGCCACCATGCCTAGTTTATTTCCACATTTTTTAAGTTAGTAGACATGAGTGTTCTTATGGATAACATTCTTAACATGGTTTCCAGCAACAAAAATCATAGAATAAACAATATTTTCTCAAACATCCAATTTTAAAAGTACTCTCTTCATTTCTGCTTACTTGTGAAAATAATTATTTTTTTCCTACCAAAGTTCTCACACTAGGAGTAGAAAAACTGTTGTTTTTCCTGTTTTTTTTTTTTTTTTTTTTTTAGGAGGTCATTATTATTCATTCACCCTCAGTTTATTAGGGTTTTTTTCAATTTGTAATTTCTTTGAGGGGAAACTTTTTAAGCTCGTAAAAAACAGATAAAATTGTTCATTAACCCATTGAATCAAATACTTGCAAACTGCAATACACTGGAGGATGTGTGAGGCTACCTCACCACCTCCACTATACCGTGGAGCTTTCTGCCTCCTTGGGGCAAGGGAAGGCATCACTACCCTGTCATACCCAAAGATGAGTAAAGCTTAAAGTCTTAATCTTACTTAGATAACGGAAATCATATAAATAAAAGTTTTATTTACTTCCTGTATTCCAGTAAATTACCTTATCCAACCACTGGGCTGCATGTACCCTTCTTTAGAGATCACTGGTGCAGGTCAGAGATAATGACAGCTTGGCCTGAGGCAGTAGTGATACAGAGAGAGTGGGCCAACCACTCACAAGAAAAGACCCATTGAGAAGCACTCAAGTTTGGAGAAAAGATCATGTATTTGAAAAGATCATGTATTTGCACAGGTCTAACTTGAGGCAGCTTTTTGACGTCCAGCTAGAAATGTGAGACAGGTCTGAGTTCAGAGTAAGAGGCCAGGCATAAAATTTGGTGGTGGTCTGGGATGGGTGGCAGTTGAAGCCATGTAAATGCATGTGTTTTCTTTGGGAGAGGATGTGTAATGAAAGGCAGCCTAGGAGGATCCTAGAATGCAGGTAGACACAGCAAAGATGTTGAAAAGTTAAGTCGGATGCGGTGTGGTCACTGATGAGGGGGAGTTGCTTCAGAGAAGTATTGTAGAGAACTCTATTCCATTAAGACAGTTAAAACACATGCAGTATGTTGAGTTGAAGAGGAAATGTGAAGATACAAGAAAGACAAGAGATGGTTGATAGTGTAATGTTCCAGAAAACCCAAGAGCAGATGGGATTCCAACAAGTAGGAGGACGATCACCTGCTGGATTATAATGAGAGACAGGAGGAAGGAGAGGCAGTTCTAAGTAGATTGGTGTGATTTGTGGAGAGCAGTTGAGATTAATAGTTTCTTTCTTTCTGTGAATTAGGAGAAAAAGTGTCTACTTAGCAAGGGGAGGGGTTGGGTTGAAGAAGTCAAGGTGAGTTGAGAAGGGATGGAAGGAGTTTGAAATAAGCCTTAGCAACTAGAAGAGCCTGTTGACAGCAGCAGCGAATGGATGGCATTTGGGAATTCGATTCCCGAGTGAACTCTAATGCCTGGCTTGTTTAGAAATATTGGACAGAAAGATTAGTTTTCCTTCTGTCCTTCCTTCTTCCTTTCTCCCCGCACCCCCCCTCCCCCCGCCGCCCAATATTGTTTGATGAGATATTGCTAACATGAACAAAAGATAACATCTGACACGATTGTTTTTTCCTTTTGGAACTGTTTTCTCTGAAGAGAATGAACATAGGCCTCAGAGTCTTCCTTGTAATAGCGGATAGTTTGCAGCAGAAAGATGGTGAACCACCCATGCCAACAACAGGAGTTATTCTTCCCTCAGGAAATACTCTTCGTGTAAAGAAAATTTTTCTCAATAAAACATTGACAGATGAAGAGGCAAAAGTCATAGGTCAGTATTAACTGGAATAAATTGCTTTGTAATATGTTTTAGAAGTCTCCTGTAAAAGTCCATGAAAAAAATCTAAAATATATTTGCCAAATATGGTGATCCCAATTCATACACTGATAACAAATAAATACTTTTTGACTTTTTGAGGCAGGGTCGAATCCAACTCATAGCAACCCAATGTACAGGAGAATGAAACACTACCCAACACTGCGCCATGCACATGATCTTTTTACATTTTCGGCCATTGTTGCAACCACTGTGTTTCTTCTCATTTTGAGTCATGCCACATCAACAAAAGGAGGTCCCAGGGGCTTTACTCCATTCCTGTCATTAAGGTTTGCTCTGAGGAAACAACTCTTCTCCATCCAGCCATCCAGCCAGAGAGCTCATTTTCTGGCACTATATTTGACAGTGCTTCTCTGTTATCCTTAGGGTTTTCAATGGCTAATTGTTTCAGGAGTGGGCTGCTGGTTCCTTCTCTCTAGTCTGTCTTAGTCTGGAAGCTCAACTAGAACCTGTCCACCATGGGTGGCCGTGTTGGTATCTGAAATACCAGAACCAATCTGTATTCTCACAAGATACTATTCAATGAATTTTGTCCTTCAAATTAATTTGTACATAATTTCTCCACTTATTCCAATATATTGAAGCTGATCAAGGAAAAGAATATATCACAGTTGAAATTCCTTTATTGAAAGCAGTAATATCATTTAAAGATTGATAGGCTTTTCATACAGAAAGTAAGTATTCTTTATCTAAATTCTGACATTTTGTAATTGTGAGGTTTTTCCCCTAGGAATGTCAGTTTACTATCCTCAAGTAAGAAAAGCATTAGATAGCATTCTCCGACATTTGGACAAAGAAGTTGGGAGACCAATGTGTATGACTAGTGTGCAGATGTCCAATAAGGAGCCTGAAGATATGATCACGTATGTAATAAATACTTCACCTTCATTGCTTTCTCTGTTTTCATTACAGGTGGTTGATTCTTGCTTACCTGTTTCCTTACTTTTTCTTGTAGAGTTCTCTCATATTGCCATCTGCTGCAGCTTTTACTACTCAGTTTTATTCTTTAATGTGATGTCAGACTCCATAGTTTAGATAACAGAAATCACCCCAGATCCCAGTCTAGTTTGTTGTCAATGACAAGGTCTTACATTTATTCTATTAATAATAGATGAGTCCTGGTTACCCCAGATGTGTGTGGGTATGATCGGTTTATTAAGTTAATGCTCTTATTTCTAGAGTCCTGATAAGCAAAAAGGAAATCCTGAAAAGCTGAACTCTGATGTTTTTATATCCTAGAGCCAGAGAATACAGAGCAGAATAAGATATGACTAGTATTTTTTAAAACAGTATCTTGTCCCACCCTACCCCTAAGCTTATAATTGTCATCCCAACATCTTTTTTTCCTTGTTAGGAATTACTCCTTAGGAGGATGTATTTTATAGCAATAAACTTTTACTTACTAGAAAATATCTACATATTCTCTATAATGGAGATTTTAGGATATTAATATTTACATTACAATATTAGGATACCAAATTGGATATTTGATCTCTAATATACATTCATTATATACTCTTGTATTCTAATGTCTCTGAGAGTTTCTTTAATGTGAAGTGTGTATCTGGAATGTTTTCTTTTTCACCACAACCTTTTTCTTCATTTGTATCAATAAGTTTCTTTTATTCACTTCCCCTGACAGCCTTATGGCCTCTCAAACAACAGTAGTGTCAATATTCCCCTATCAGCTGTTTCTTCTGTTAACTCCATTAAGATTCAGTTTGAATTTCACTTCTAGTGCATTTTAATTTAGAGTCTTTAAGGTAGAGAGTACACTTTGCAATGACATAGAAAGACCTGAGACAGAAATAAAGATTTTATTACTTACAGGTCCTGGAGGTTACAACAGCATGCCCGGAAGCCACACACACAGAGGTCAGGGAATGTGTGGAGGGAGAGAAAAATAGACTCAAAGGCCAGTGCCTTTATTGGGTCCCAAGTGTTATTGAAACAACTTTCCTATAGGGAGATTTCATTGGTGTGCTTAACGCAAGCAGTCACAAGTTCCAGGAGGTCATTCAGTGACTGAGAGTTGGTCATGGTGCCATATCTGCATAGTCCATGTGGGCCATGGAATCAGTAGGACCAGTCAGGTAGGGTTTATCTAGCTGTCCCATAGGGACGTCGTAGATACCTGGGTCAAACACGTGAGTGACAAACTGGCAGAGGATGACTGAGCCCTACTTATAGAATGTTACGCAGTGCTATCACTCTTCCTTTCTTTGCTGCATGTTCATCCTTGTTGGTCAGTTCTTTCTTTCAATTATCCATTTCTGTGAGCATCACATTTTGGAGATAAGTAAGCACCACGGCTGCACACTTTTTGTGTGTGTGTGCCCATGTGCACACGTGCATGCATTGCTAACAGGTGCAAACTGGCCAGTCACCAGCAGCCTTGAAAGGGATGGTGTGATTAGCCAGGGATCATGTGTGCATCTGTTATTCAAACAATGTCTTATGGACTAATGGGGCAGCAACAAACATTGTTTTTGCCATTATAGTTGATGTATAGTACCTGCAATTTAAACCATATTGTTGGGGACTGGTGTTATTTAACTAAATTGTGGTAACTAAAGTTCATGCATTTTGGAACCATGCAGAGAGGACTATGTAAGAATCTCTAAAAGGCAATATCAAGTCCATCACCACTATCACAAATACTGACCCAAAACGCTTAGGACATCCTAATTCTTTTGTAGGAGGGGCTGGGATTTAGCTCAGTTGGTAGAGCACTGCGCTGCAGTCTCTGAGGTCCAGAGTTCAATTCCCAGCACCGCCAAATAGAGAACAATTTGGATAAAATAAACTAAAACCTTACCTTGAAACATAGAATAAAATAAAAACTAGTATATGGAAATTAGACACTTAAATAAGTAAAATTATCAAATGACTATAAGAAAATATATAGTAGAAGTAGCTCAGTGGTAGACTAACAAGTGCAAGGGCCTTGGTTTGATCTCCAGTGTCTGTCTGTCTGTCTGTCTGTCTGTCTGTCTGTCTCACGCATATACACACACACACACACACACAGAGAAAATATAGTAGAATTAAATTGTATTAGTCCCCTACTCAGGAGATCCCCGGGCTGAGATTTAGCTCAGTGGGTAGAGCGCTGCGCTGCAATCTCTGAGGTCCCGAGTTCAATTCTCAGCACCGCAAAAATGGGAGAAGGGCCTGGCAATCCACTCCCAAGGCAATCCCGAAACAGTCAGCCATTGAAAACCCTATGAGGGTCGCTATGAGTCGGATACCGACTCTACGGCACCTAACAACAACAACACTCAGGAGACACCATGATTTTTAAAATTTGGCACATGGTATTACATTAGATATGTGTACTTGTGGGTGTACATTGCATTGCAAGAGGACAAGAACAGTACCAACAGTGATATATGAGAATGTCTGATTCTAAAACCCCTGTTAGTATAGAATAGTAAATGAAAAAAAAAAAAAATTTGTTGCTGGTAATCCCAACAACTTGGCAGACTAAGGCAGGAGGATCACAAAGTTTGAAGCCGGAGGCAGCCTGTGCAACTTAGACCTTGTCTGAAAATAAAAACTTAAAACAGGGTTGGGGGTGTAGCTCAGTGGCACAGCTCTTGCCTGGCATGTGTCAGGTCCTGGGTTTAACCACCCAGCAAAACCAAAAAAAATTTAGGGGGGACACTAATTTTAGAGGCCCCAAATAATAACTTGTATTTATATATTTAATATCTTAATACTATTATGTGTAATGTTGATTAATATTTAATTAAATGCTTATAGAAGAGCGAATTGTCAAATATTTAATTGAATGATATTATTAATATTTGAAATAATTATAATTTTAAAAATGATATTGCTTCATAAAGTTGCTATGTTTACTTTCTAATCAATGAAACTTTTTGCTTGCTAGCTATTTTTTTTTCTGAATCATCTCTGTTCTTCTGCTTATAGGCTAGTAATTGTCTACTGGATGATTACATTCTTTTTATATTAAATACATTAAACTTGGGTGGGCTCCCACCTTCTGTAATTATTTGTGTAAATTTGATTTCATTTTCTAACACATGTAATGTACTTCCTATTAAATTCTTTGTGATTTTTTTAGGGGGGAAAGAAAACCCAAAATTGATTTGTTTAGAACTTGTATTGCTGCTATTCCAAGATTGATTCCTGATGGTATGAGCAGAACTGACCTCATTGAATTGTTAGCAAGGTAAATGAGAATTACTGTCTCCTGTGTTAACGTGTTTATGTCTTTATTATCCCTTTAAATTTATGGTATATTCTTGCTATTATTAACACTACAAAGGTATTCATTTGACTTAATTTCTAAATTTCCATTTTGTGTTTTATATTTGTTACAAGATGTTATCCACACTCATTTTTAACTACTAAAGTTCTTCTAGATGTTTCTATAAATCCTAATTTTTTAATTCTGTGTCTTTCCTTCTGGTAATAGTTCCTTGGGTTTATATAACAATTACCTCTTAACATATGGAGCTTGTCTGTGTATAATGAAATTCAATTAGGAATTAATTATTATATTTACTTTTATAATCATTTCTTTAGCATCTGGAGTAGTTACTAGGACTCTTTCACTTTTTCTTCCTTTGGCGAATTTGTAGTATTCAAATTTTTAATTTGTCTTTATTCTATTAGGTATGATATAATTCTGTGAAATGAAAATAACATGACAAACCTAAATACTAGTTTCCAAACCTAGTGCTAGGTTGAGATGGTGGCCTGTGGAAAGGCTGCTGTTTTGATGCCATTAGGGATCCTTAGACAAGGGACTAGCAGATTTTGTCCATAAGGGATGAGTTCATAAATATTTTAGCATTTCCATGTCATAGAGTCTCAGTCACAAATCCATACTTCTGCTATTTCAGTACAAAAACAGCCAAAGATGGTATTAAAGAAGTAGGCATGACTGCATCTATAGCCATACCACCCTGGTGTCTGATCTTATCAGATATCAGAAGCTAAGCAGGGCTGGGCCTGGTTAGTCCTTGGATGGAATATTGCCTGGGAATACCAGGAGCTGTAGGCTTGGGAGAAGGACCGGGCAGCCCACTCCCAAAACCCAGTGAATAGCAGAGAAGCACAGACATAGTGCTGAGCATAGCACAGTGTCAGGGAGCGTTTTGTTCTGTTGTACATAGGGGTCACTATGAGTCAGATCCAACTCAACAGCACCTAAACAACAACAACAAAAAGGTATGACTGTATTCCAGTAGGCGTCTGGCATCTAGAATTTAGTCCTTGAGCCATAGTTTGCTGGCCTCTGCTCTAGACAGAAAAAAATGCAGTGACCATAATAGAGCTGATATACTCAACTATACTGAAAGATATTTGCATGTTGCTGGGCACTTCCCACTAAACCTCAAATTACATTCTCAATGCACAAACAATGAACAGATTGCTCCGGCAACCCTTCCTATCCCTTTTTGAAAACACCTGATGTTACACACAGCCATGTACCACCCTGTTCTCCATTGTTGGGATTAGGGACAGAATAGCTTGTGTCTTCTGTGAGGATGGTGAGGAGACAAAGGGGATTACCTTGAAAATGCATCATTCTATTAAGTTCCTTCACTTCCCACTCTCTGTTTTGACTGTTGCTGTTATTTAGAGGGCAGAGTTACATGCCAGGCATGGTAGTGCACGCCTGTAATCCCAATACTTGGGAAGTTGGCACAGGAGGATGGTGAATTCAAGGCCAGTCTGGGCTATCTAGCAAGACACTGTCACGAAGTAAATAAATAATGCAGAATTACAAAGTTCATGTCAGCATTAGAAATTAGAATGTTGCTGGGCATGGTGGCATATGCCTATAATTCCAGCGACTCAGGAGGCAGAGGCAGCCTGTGTAATTTATAGAGATTCTGTCTCAAAATAAAAAGTAAAAAATGGGCTGGAGACCTGGCTCCGTGGTAGAGTGCTTGCAAAAGCATGGCTGAGGCCCTGGGTTCAACCCCCACAGTACAGGAAAAACAGAAAGAAAGGAAGGAAGGAAGGAAGGAAGGAAGGAAGGAGGGAAGGAGGGAAGGAGGGAGGGGAGGAAGGAAGGAAGGAAGGAAGGAAGGAAGGAAGGAAGGAAGGAAGGAAGGAAGGAAGGAAAAAAGCTTGCAAAAGCATGGCTGAGGCCCTGGGTTCAACCCCCACAGTACAGGAAAAACAGAAAGAAAGAAAGGAAGGAAGGAAAGGAAGGAAGGAAGGAAGGAAGGAAGGAAGGAAGGGAAAAAAAGAAATTAAAAATGTTAACTGTAACATTCTTCTTTGGGGTAGCCATAAACAACTACTGTTGAATTCCATTCTTACTCCTCCCACCTCAGTATTACTTAACCTACATCTTTGTGGATGATGATCCAGCCAGATGAATTTCCTGTATCCCCCACCAGAATGAAACTGTACATGTGAGGGGCAAAGGTGGGGAGCCTAGTAAAGACCCAACATCTGAACAGTGAAGAACAATTTGTTTTGTGTTTACTTTGCTTCTTTTCTATATAATGTTCATGTACTAATTTATTTCAGTGGACGTGAAGATCCTAAGATCTGTTCTCTTTTATCCTCTACCTTATCATTTGGAACAGTGATATCTAAATCTTTTTTCCCCTAAAAATAAAGGAAGCAAGCAAATGAAGCAAAGGTGTGGCATAAATTTATAAGCCTATATACAGTATCTAAGGAAAGTTAATGAACTCCCCAGCCTTTAATTAGCTAGGCCTCATTGCTGTCTCCTCTACCCCATGAGTAGTTAACTCATCTATCTATTATATCCTGAGTCACACAGACAGGTGTGAGATATTCACTTTCATGGACTAAAGGATGTTGAAATAGCTTTTAAATCAGCATCACAGAGTACTGTCACTCTCATCTCAATAGTATCTCCCTTGATGTCACTATCACAGACCGTGTGGTGGGCTAGAGAGCCTCGGGCCAACCCTCTTTGCTTGTAATGTATTGGTATAGCTGTTGCTGCTGCATAACTTACTCCAAAGTCTGTGTGGCTGTGGTGCATTTTCTCTGCAGCCTCAGTGTCAGTTGAAAGCTGGCTTAGTGAAGATAAACTGAGTTTAGCAGGGCAGACTGTGATACCTCCCTTCTCCTACACCACACAGTTTCCCCCTTGGTCACTGTGGATAACTGTCTCCCCAGCTTCCCATGCATGGATTTGTGGTGTATTTCTTGAAAATATTATGTACTTATACATTTAGGCTATTTCTAACTCTAATCCTCTTCAGCCCCAAACCAGAAACTCTTATAGTATTTATATATTGGCAGCTTCACTACTGCAACCATTTGTATGGTTTTCTTATATATCTTTTTTAAAAAAAATGTTCTGTTAAAGTCTTGTAATTAAAATTCTGTTCAAAGCCCCGTATTATTTTGATGTCTTTAAAAATAATGTCTTATAATTTATATACTTTGTGTATTCTGATTCATTTAGATTTAAATTCTCTTTAGGGTCATATCTGTTGAGACATACAGCATTTATGATGCTACTCCTAAATTTACTCCCATTACCACCTTCAAAAATTATTTCTGTTATATTGATTCCACCTTGATTTGTTGTATTTCCTTCTTCATAGTGTGAGCCATCCCATATTTTACTGTAACCTCAGAGGCATGTAGAAGATGATGGAGATAAGTCATGTTCTTTCCAGTGATGGTAAAGGACTAAATCAATGGTAGATTGTGCTCAGCTATTATGTGATTGGACACAATTTTTGCTGATGATGGGATAGGATAGCAACATATGCTGTTTTAAGGTTTGGAGAAGTTTTAAGTGGAATTCTGGTATTTTATCTGTATTCTAAACTACAGCTTTTGAATTAAGATCAGATTTATTGCAAATTATAGGAAAAATATCACCTAATATGAATAGATTCATATGGGAATTTAAACAAATGAGTAGAGGCTAGCATAAGAATGGCTGTAGCACAAAAACATGAACGTTAGTTCCTGTCTTCATACTTTGTATAAAACCTGTAAGAGGACATATTTTCTAATACCTTAATTTTAAGTTTTAGATGATAAAACTGTAAGAATGGTTTTGAGGTTTACTAATGGAATTTTGTTCTTGGTAGGCTCACAATTCATATGGATGAAGAACTGCGTGCCCTGGCTTTCAATACTCTGCAGGCGCTAATGCTTGATTTTCCAGATTGGCGGGAGGATGTTCTTTCAGGATTTGTTCATTTTATTGTTCGTGAAGTGACTGATGTCCATCCCACCCTTCTTGATAATGCTGTAAAGATGTTGGTACAATTAATAAATCAGTGGAAACAAGCAGCCCAAATGCATAACAAAAACCAGGATTCACAGGTACCAAATTCTCCCATATTGTCTCTGTGTATGAACAGTCATAAATGACTATTAATAATGTTGATATCGATTTACTTTCTCAGACACTAAAGTTTTTATTATTTTTATTCACCCTCAGTGTATTCATAATCTTGTGTACTGAATGTTCCAACAAATATAAAATATAAAACATTTGTGTCTAACCTTTCAAACCCTTGTCCTTTGGTAGTAATTAGATTTTAATGAGCATAGGACGTAAAGCTAATTCTATTTCACATTTAGGGTGTTTCTGATATTTTTTAAGCTTATGTAGTAAAAATGTTTTGTAGTCTTTGATTTGGATTATTTGACTATGTTAGCAAAGGTCCCAGCACCTGTTTCATGTTTATAGTAGCTGTGTTCCATAACCATAGAATGTGCTCACATTGTTGATGTATGATAATATATAAATCATAGAACCTTGGAATTTCTGAGCTGGACCATCCAAGCCAACTCAGCTCTTCAATGTTTAATAAGCATATAAAATATGAGGCGCCCAAGAATGTTTCTAACAAGCTCTCTGGTGATGCCATACTGATGGCCCACAAAAAGATATCATCCAGTCCTCACATGTACTGCTTCCCTTCCTCCCTCCCTCCCTCCCTCTCTTCCTTCTGTCCTCCCTTCTTCCTTCCTTCCTTTTCTCTCTCTCTCTCTCTCTCTCTCTTTCTTTCCCTTCCTTCCTTCCTTCCTTCCTTCCTTCCTTCCTTTTTTTAGTACTGAGGGGTTGAACCCAATATGCCTTGCACATATTTTCCAAGTGCTCTACCACTGAGCTGCATCCCTAGCCTCTTTATTTATTTATGTATTTATTTACTTTAATCTTGAAACAGGATCTAAGTTACTCAGGCTGTCTCTGGCCTCATACTTGGAATCCTCCTTCCTCTGCCTCCTGAGTGGCTCCAATTAGAGGAGTGTGCCACTGCTCCTGGCTCCTGCATTTTTCCATGTAGAAGCATCAGGCCAAATGTGAATAAGTATTGGTTCCAAGGTATTCAGAGAATGATAGAAGTTAGGGATATAATTCATGTTTAGACTGCTGATGAAACACTGTTTTCTCTGAATACGCTATTACAGTTTTATAAATTAGATACTGTTTAAGTTGCTGAGCCAAGACAAATGGGTACCCATAATTTCCATGATTTCCTTTATTCTTTATTGTTTTGGGAGGAATGTCTGTACATACATATGTTTTATTTTATTTTTAACTTGTGTTTATTTTTCAAGCATGGTGTAGCTAATGGAGCTTCTCATCCCCCTGCCCTGGAGAGGAGCCCGTATTCCACTGTGTTCCATGTGGTCGAAGGGTTTGCTCTTGTCATTCTCTGTAGCAGTCGACCTGCCACTAGGAGATTAGCTGTCAGTGTCCTTAGAGAAATACGGGCTTTATTTGCACTTTTGGAAATACCTAAGGTAAGATTTACGTATTTCATGTAATTGTCTAATGCAAGTACTTAAGAACCAACTTGTGTCGATCCTTATCCGTTTTCTGTTATGATGGAGCTGTAACATAAATTGTAAATAACAAAGTCTTTTTGAGAGGGCCTAAACTAACCCACCTGCCCTCAATTCCTTTAGTAACAAAGTATACTAAAGTGAATAGTTCAGTGTTTACTTAGATTTGGCTACTTTTCTTAAGTATTCCTAATTTTATTTTTGACATCTGGTGTCTTTTTTTTACAGGGTGATGATGAATTAGCCATAGATGTGATGGACAGGCTGAGCCCATCCGTTCTTGAGAGCTTCATCCATCTCACAGGGGCTGATCAGGTAACTGCAGTGATTTGATGCTTCTCCGTCTTGTTTTGGGACTTCAGATAGATATAAATACATACATGTTTACTTACATACATAAGTGAATTTCCTTAATATAGTGCATTAACAATTATTTTTAAAACGTATAAAGTGTTTTAAAAGTTAAAAAGAAATTAAGTGGTACTTATTCATGTCATGGCTCGTTCTTGTCCCCAGAGAAATAAAGGTAATTTTTATCAAGCTGGGCCTCATGGTGCATGCTGGGAAGTCTCAGCAGTGAGGAGGCTGAGGCAATAAGGTCAATGAGAATTTGAGGCCAGCCTGATCTGCATAGTGAGCTCCAGGCCAGTCTGGGCTACACAGAGAGACCCTGTCTCAAAAATCAATAAAATAAAACCTGGGTAAAATTCTAATCTTTCCAATCTGAGATGTTTCCCTTAAATTTAATTCTGCTATGGAGTATTGTTGTTGTTAGGTGCTGTCAAGTCGTGTCTGACTCAT
The DNA here is from genome assembly GCA_007922755.1 of Pedetes capensis. NCBI lineage: Eukaryota > Metazoa > Chordata > Mammalia > Rodentia > Pedetidae > Pedetes > Pedetes capensis. The sequence goes on from VMDO01004210.1 coordinate 100,039, forward strand.
AGTGACCCTCATAGGGTATTCAACAGATTGCCACATCCTTCTCTCATTTTTGCGTTGCTGGGAATCGAACCCGGGACCTCAGAGAGTACAGAGCGGCACTCTACCAACTGAGCTAAATCCCAGCCCACTATGGACTATTACGTGTTATTTATTATATAATATTCTTGACATGAAGATACTGGTAAAAATCATATGAGAAAAAAAGTATCGTTGATATTCAAAGGAAAACTTGTGCTCTGCTTCTTCAGTGAATAATTTTTGTTTGCTTTATCACATGAGTTAGCTACATTGGATTAAGTAAATAGCATAATATTCTATGCCAACATTATTTGTAATTTGACTTCTTAATATGGAGAGAAACACTTTGTCAGCAAACACATTACAAAGAAAACTAATGCTGTAAACCTTTCTTCCTCCCTTTCTCTCTTCTCTTTTCTTCCTCTCCTTAATTCTAGGAATAGAACCCAGAGCTTCATGCATATTAGGCAAGAGTTCTACAACTGAGCTACCTCCCTGACCCAACTTATGCAAAATTTTTAAACCTGGGTTAGGGGGGAAGAAATAAATTCTTGTCAAGATTCCAAAGTTGGTATAAAAATAGTTATCAAACTTTACTACTAGAAATTTTTTTCTTTTTTCTTTTTTTTTTTTTTGTGTGTTACTGGGGGTTGAACCCAGGGCCTCACACTTGCGTGCTCTGCAAGTGCTGGACCACTGAGCTGCACCCTCAGCCCATTTTTTTACTTTTTGAGATAGGGTCTCACTAAGTTACACAGACTGCCTCTGGTCTCAAACTTGCGATCCTCCTGCCTCCACCTTCCTAGCGGCTGGGATTATAGGCATGCGCCACTGCGCCTGGCCTTTTCCTCCTATTTTAAAGTACATGGACAAGAGGTTTATATGCTTTCTGCCAAACACCTGACTCTTATAACTCATGATTACATACAATCAAGGGAGGTAGTAATAAAATTTTATTAGCCTAGATGATGATTATAAATCTGTACAATTAAAAGAATTTTCTTTTAGATTAGTAACCATGAATTATGCTAACAAAGGTTGTAATGGATAGCTTGTTACTAGTGCCTAAAGCAGCTTTCTTTTTTTTGGAAATGTTTAATATACAACTTAATGTTGTATATTATGTTGTATATTGTATTGTATATTGTATATTATGTTGTATATTGTTGTATATTGTTGTAGAATGTGTTTCATTCTGACATGCATTTCATTGTGACATTTCCATATATGCATGTTGTTGTACATTGCATAGATAAGTTCCCCCTTACCGTCTTGTGCGCTTCATCTCCCCATCCCACCCCCCCACCAACGACCTCTCTTCTGTTTGCATGTCTTTTTGTGGGAATATTTTTCTGTATATTCTTGGATCCCAACTATGTTTAAGATCGAAACTTTTTCTGTAGTGAACTATCTTTTTACATTGTCAGTACTATTACCTGAATTTTCTAGCCCATCCGTGTTATTAATACCATTCTTTGGTATTATTAGTATAATTATATTTATTTCCAGAACTATTAAAGTTGGGCTGTTCAGCCTAAGGTCGCCCCTCCTCCATTCCTCACTCCTGCTTGTTCCTCCTCTCCCCCGTCTTCTCCCAGGATTTCCTCCTTTTGCTAGATCCCTCCTTCCTTCTTTTGCACATCCCAAATTGTCCCTTCTCTGTTAAGTCAACTTTAGCTTTTTATTATGTTCTGACCTCTGCATAGGATTTTTTTCCTTCTTTTAATTTTTGATTCCGCTCCCACATAAAAGTGCTGCATTGAACAAGAAGATGCAGGTGTCTCTGTGGTATGATGACACATCTCCCTTTGGGTAAATTCCCAATAGTGTTATAGCTGGCTCATATGGTAGATCTATTTTTAGTTTTTTATGATACCTCCATATTGATTTCCAAAGTGGTTGGACTAATTTACAGCTCCCCCAGCAGTGTAAGAGTGTTCCCTTTTCTCCGCAACCTCACCAGCATTTGTTGTTATTTATTTTATTGATCTTGGCCATTCTTACTGGTGTAAGGTGGAATCTCAGAGTTGTTTTGATTTGCATTTCCCTAATGGCTATAAAGCCATGTGTTTCATGGCTTTATGGGCCTCTTCATTTGAAAACTGTCTACTCAGTTCCTCTGCCCATTTGTGTATTGGGTTATTTGTTTCCTTGGGTATTTTTTCCTTGAGTTCTTTATAAATTCTGGTAATTAGACCTCTGTCTGATGTATAGGATGTGAAGATTTTTTCCCATTCAGTGGAGATTTCCTTGACTGTTGTTTCATTTGCTATACAGAAACTTTTTAATTTCATGTAATTCCATTTATCTATTCTTATTGCAATTTCCTGAGCAATTGGAGTTCTATTAAGGAAATACTTTCCTATGCCTATATGTTGTAGTGTATTGCCTATCCTATCTTCTATTAATTTTAAAGTTTCTGGTTTTATGTTGAGGTCTTTAATATATTTTGAGTTAACTCTTTGTGTATATTGAAAGATGCGGGTCAGTTTTCATTTTTCTGCATGCGGATGTCCATGTTTCCCAGCACCATTTATTGAAAAGGCTATTCTTTTTCCAATTTACTTGCTTTGCTCTTTTGTCAAAAATTAGGTGGCTATAGGTGTGTTGGGGCACTTATGGGTCTTCTATTCTGTTCTACTGATCTTCAGGCCTATTTTTGTTCCAGTACCAAGCTGTTCTTGCCACCATTCTCCTGTAGTATAGATTAAAGTCCGGGATTGTGATTCCACCTGCACTAGTTTTGCAGTTTAAGAGTGTTTTGGCTATTCCTGGTCTTTTGTGATTCCATATGAATTTTTGGATCATTTTTTTTTCTATTTCTGTAAAGTCTGTCATTGGAATTTTAATGGGGATTGCATTAAATCTATAGGTTGATTTTGGAAGGATAGCCATTTTTACTGTATTGATTCTCCCTTTCCAGGACCAGGGAAGGTCCTTCCATTTTTTAGTACCTAAAGCAGTTCTTAATGAGTATAATGCCCCAGAGATAAATATTAATCTCTTCAGTACAAGAGTTGGAATATCATTAAACAAATTCTTAAGAATGTGTACCTCTGTAGAAAAGCCCATGTTCCACTCTGTTCCATTTGTGCCTAGTTAGGGCACATCAGGCATGAAAGTTAATGGCTCACTTTTTAGTTCTCCAGCAGCTTCAGTGTGTCCATGAAAGTTTGATATTCAAGCCGGGCACAGTGGCACACGCTTGTAATCCCAGCGATTTGGGAGGTGGAGGCAGGAGGATCACAAGTTCGAGACCAGAGGCAGTTTGCGTAATTTAGCGAGACTCTGTTTGAAAAGTAAAAAAAATGGGTTGAGGGTACAGCTCAGTGGTACAGCACTTACAAAGCATGCGAGGCCCTGGGCTCAGCCCTCAGTACCACACAAAAGAAAAAGAAAGAAAGTTAGGTATTTGTATATGAATCACTTAAGCAGTGGTTCTTCCCCTTTTTGCTTCATAGATCCTTTTGAACATAATGAAAGCTATGGAATCTCTCTCCAGAACAACCTATGTATTAGCGAGGCTCCATGGTGCTCTCCTATAATCCCAGTGACTCGGGAGTCCGAGGCAGTAGGATCGTGAGTTCAAAGCCAGAGGTAGCTTGTGCAATTTAGTGAGACACTGTCTCAAAATAAAAATAAAAAAGGGATTGGGGCTTAGCTTAGTAGTAGAGCATTTGCCTGGCAAGCCCACGGCCCTGGTTTTAACCCTACAGTACTGGAAAGAAAAGAAAAACCTATGTATGCACACACACAAAAAGAATTTACATGCGATCGCAGGAATTTACTACTTTTCGTAGACCTACCTTGCACTTCATATTACTCTTTATTCTAGAAATCACCAATGGATCACTTCTAGTTTAAAGTAATTCATGACTTAACTTTGAAACTTGTTGAAATGTGCAATAACCTTTTTTTTTTTTGCTCTCCATATAGACTACTTTGCTGTATTGCCCTAGCTCAATAGATTTACAGACATTAGCAGAATGGAACTCTTCTCCTATTAGCCACCAGTTTGATGTGATTAGTCCATCGCACATATGGATATTTGCACATGTAACCCAAGGCCAAGACCCTTGGATTATAAGTCTGTCCAGTTTTTTAAAGCAAGAAAACCTTCCTAAACACTGCTCTACAGCTGTGAGCTATGCTTGGATGTTTGCTTACACAAGGCTGCAGTTGTTGTCTCCCCAGGTTGATATAAAGTAAGTTATTTTTCTTGTGTAAATTTATGAATGTATAGACTGCCAGCTTTCGTGACATATGTATTTGAAAAGTGATACAAACTGGAAACTCCATAAGTGATCTGCTATACTATATTGATCTCTTAAGGAGGGAGAAGAAAGTTAAAAAGTATGTAGTCTTATAACAGCCATGTCCTTTTTATGTGTTTAGTCTCACCAAATTGTTACTAAATAGCACCATATGTGTATAACAGTTTATTCATTTATGTCTGGCAACATTCCATGAAGTTTAGTACTAAACTGACAGAGATTTAGCATTAGTTGTATAAGAAAAAGCTTTTAAGCACATGATGTATGATTTATATTTATCTGATTTTCTACTTTTTTATTAGTAGCCCTATCAATGCTAAGAAAGTAAATACTACCACAAGCAGTGACTCATACATTGGCCTGTGGAGGAACTATCTGATTCTCTGCTGCAGTGCAGCAACATCCACATCTTCATCAACATCTACAGGCTCTGTGAGATGTTCTCCTCCTGAGACGTTGGCGTCCACGCCCGACAGTGGCTATAGCATTGATTCTAAAGTGAGTTTTTTGAGATCATAGAATCTGCATGGTACCATAAAGGGAATATTTTTAAAAATTTTTAATGAATAATAAAATAACTTGCTTAAAAAGTATATTACTTACCTGCACTGAAAAAGAAAAAACTTCAAGAACTCTCATTACTATTTTTGAAGATTCCTAGTTGGAATCAATACTATAGAGTTCTTCATTGGAGAAAAGGGCCCATGCTCATTAAATTTATATTTCATATTTTTTATGTTTAATTTTTTAAGGAAAGTATCATACCTGTTTTTCCTTATTCTGGTTCCTAGAGCTTTTGATGCTTCTCAGTACCAGAAAGAAGGATTTAAATAATTCAGTGCCTTTCTGGAACTTCCCTAAATCATGTAAAGGTACAAGAGATGCTTGAATTACATTGTTTTTATGATATGACACAAAATGTGGTGATGTGGTTGAAAGGAACTTGAGACCAGGATGTCTGACTTTAACATTGATGATTATTTTAGATGTTATTTTGCTTTATTCATGTTCATGGATCAAAAGGTATAGAATATCTGATAGAGGGAGTCTCCACTATAGAATGGTGAGACTGTAAGAAATCAAAAGATACCCACAAACAAGTTCTGTTATTGGACTTAGGGCAAGTCATTGGACAAGTCATTTAATCTTTCTTAGTTATGTACACCACAGGTGAGTTCTGAAGCACCATCCATTATAAAAGTTTCATCTGTCCTTTGGCCTAGACCCAAGACTGTTGAAATGTCAAAATTATTTAGTTGGGCTGGGCACAGTGGTGCACACCTGTAATCCCAGCAACTCAGGAGGCAGAGGCAAGAGAATTGCAAATTTGAGACCAGTGGCAGTCTGCATAATTTACCAAGAACCTGTCTCCAAAAAATAAAAAAATGGGCTACGGGTGCAGCTCAGTGGTCCAGCACTTGCAAAGCATGCAAGCGCAAGGCCCTGGGTTCAACCCACAGACCACACACACACAAAAATAATTTAGTTGGACGTAGAATCATTAATGCATGCTATAAATACATTTTTTCCCCAGATTATTGGCATCCCATCCCCTTCATCCTTGTTTAAGCACATAGTTCCAATGATGCGCTCTGAAAGCATGGAAATCACAGAATCCCTTGTTCTAGGTCTTGGCAGGACCAATCCAGGAGCTTTTAGGTAATTATATTCTTATGTTTTCTCTATCTACTAAAATAATAAATGTGCTACTTAGAAAATGTTATGTTAGAGTTGAACAGAGTATTAGAAAATTACACGCTAGCCCTGACTTTTACCAGTTAACTAGCCAGGTAATAATTAAGTCAATATATTTGAGCTTTTATTTTCTCTCCTTTTTTTTTTTCTTTTTTTTTTAAGCAAATTAAGATTTACCCTATTTTCTTCACATTTCATTATTGTTATTATTATTACTACTACTACTACTACTGTGGTTTGAACGAGGGCCACACACATGCTAAGCATGCTGTCTACCACTGAGTTACACCTGTATCCCACCAAATTATTATGAAAATTTTTTAATATATAAATATGTTCTAAAAATGATAAAAATACCGTGTAAATCTTTATTATTTTCCTACTTTATTTATGCCTGCAGCCATACCACTGTGGCATCAGATCTTGGAAGCTAGGCAGGGTCAGGCCTGGGTAGTATTTGGATGGGAGACCACCTTGGGGATGCCAGGTGCTGTAGGCTTGGGAGAAGGATCCAGCAACCCACTCCCAAAAAACAATCCGCCATTGAAAACTCTATGAAGAGCAGAGAAGCAGTAACAATACTGTTTCCCCTGTTGTAGTAGGGCCGTTACGAGTTGGATACCGACTCGATGGCACCTAACAACAATAACAACTCTATTTATATAGTGATTCTGTTAATGTGTGATCTTGATTTAGTGGATAAAATTGTTTTCTCCCTAGTTCAAGACAATAGAATCTTCCAAAGAAATATGTATGTACCTATGTTACATCATTCTTGATGCTTTTGATATTAATGAAGGAAATTTTCTATTCTTTTTGGTTTTTGCAGGGAGGTTGAACCCAGAGCCTCCCACTTGCGTGCTTTGTAAATGCTGTACCACTGAGCTGTACTCCCAGTCCATTTTTTTGCTTTTTATTTTGAGACAGGATCTTGCTAAATTATGGTCTCGAACTTGTGATACTCCTGTCTCCTCCTCCTGAGTCGCTGGGATTACAGGCGTGACCCGTTGCACCTAGCGCAAGTTTTCCTTTTTACCTGAGCTTCTGCTTTTTTGTTCTCGCCGGGCTCTGGGTGTATTCTTTTGAGAATTTCCTCACTTGATGTGAGGTGGTATTTTATGTTTTTTTTCCTCCAAGATAACATGTACAAGAGAGTAGGTTAATAATTTTAATATATCTATAGATATAGAATAGCATTCATCATAAATGAAGTTTTGTAAGAATATTTATGACATAAATACACTGTTCTAATTTAAAAAATGAGATATAAAAGTACTTTTGTCTTCTTAAAAGTAATCAAATTCTTATAAATGAAAGTTATTCTAAGAGAAATACTTTGAATGTTAGCAGTTTTCTATAAATGATGAAATTGTGGATGAATTTTGTTTTCTTCTTGGGTTTTAAATTTTTTCCTCAGTTATGTGCAATGAGCCCATTTTCAATTTTTAATAACAATGTAAAAGAAGAGGAATTTCTCATTTTCATGAAGTTTATACCCGTTGACACATTCATTTAATTTGTAAAATTAATCCTAATGTGATAATCAGAAATGAAAACTGGTTAGCATACATATTTATTCAATGAGCCAGTATTTATAGTAGCTGAAAATTAGATGAAATTGAATGATCTGTGTTGTTGTTGTTAGGTGCCATCGAGTCGGTATCCGACTCATAGCGACCCTCTGTACAACAGGGGAAACGCTATTGCCAGTGCTTTTCTGCTGTTCATAGGGTTTTCAATGGCAGATTGATTTTTGGGAGGGGGTTGCCAGGTCCTTCTCACAAGCCTACAGCTTCTGGTGTTCCCAGGCGGTCTCCCATCCAGGTACTAACCAGGCCCGACCCTGCTTAGCTTCCGAGATCTGACAGGATCGGATGCCACAGGGCTATGGCTGCAAGCTTAGCTGAAAATTAGATGAAATTGAATGATCTGTAGTAAATGAAAATGGTTAAGAAAATTACGTTATCCTATACTATTGTAAAATATAATAATTAATGACATGTGAAAGTAACTATGCTAGTGATAAGTAAAGCAACAACAGATATCATTTTGTAGGTAACAGCATTTCAGCTACATCAAACGTACGTGGGTTGCAAAGTGATTGAACAAAAACATGGATGGTGTTTACCTTTACAAATTAAAATAAGTAGCCTAGAGCTGGACATGGTGGCGCATGCCTATAATCCAAGCAGCTCGGGAGGCAGAGGCAGGAGGATTGCAAGTTCGAGACCAGAAGCAGTCTGCGTAATTTAGTGAGATCCTGTCTCAAAAGTTAAAAAATGGGCTAGGGGTGCAGCCCAGTGGTCCAGCACTTGCAAAGCATACAAGCATGAGGCCCTGGGTTCAACCCCCAGTACCACAAAAAAAAAAAAAAAAAAAAAAAAAAAGTAGCCTATACCATTTTTTTATAGTTTCCAAATGTTCTACAAAACAATGTATTATTTTATAATCAAAATTACAAAAACTATGTTTGAAACAATAGGATTAGGTTTAACACTTGTCAGTTTATAGTATCATATTACTGTTTGTATATTTTTGTGTCAGATTCTATCTGTTTAGCTTTTAATAGATCATTTTTCTTTTAGGGACCTAATAGAGGAATTACATCCCATAATTAAAGAAGCACTCGAAAGAAGGCCAGAGGTAAGCTGTGTGCTATGGTTTTCTGTCATTAAATGTTTAATTGGCAAATACTTATTTTTCTGCTATAACCTATAGCTAATACCAACAGTTTGGGCTGATGTTTAGCTCAGTTGGTAGAGTGCTGCTTTGTGCCCTCTGAGGCCCTGGTTTCCATCCCCAGCACTGCGAAAATGAGAGAAAGATGTGGCAGCCCCCTCTCAAAAACAATCCTGAAACAATCAGTTATCGAAAACCCTATGAATAGCTGAGAAGCACAGACATAGTGCCTGGCATGGTACAGTGTCAGGGACTGTTTTGTTCTGTTGTACATAGGGTTGGATCCCACTCAATGGCACCTAACAACAACATAGTAACAGTTAGAAATTAAGAAGTAGAAAATTATCTAGTGTTTTTTTTTTTTTTTTTTCCTCCAGATTTGGACAGTTTTCCCCATGGGAGAACATATGTATAAATTCATTATGTAAAACAGTTGAAATATTTCTGTAGCTAAAATGAAAGCAGGAAGTGGGATTTAGATTGGAGTTAGCAGACATTTTCTGTAAGTGACCAGATAGTAATTTGGCCAGCCATACTGTCTCTTTTGCAGACATTCAACTGCATTTGTAGCATAAAAGCATTCACAGACTACATAAGCAATTGAGTATGGCTGTTTTCTAACAAAAACATTTCTTTTCCTTAATAGGCAGCAATGGGCCAAATTTGGCTGATGGGCCATCATTTGACAATCTAAAATCTCTAATCTACAGATCTATACCAGGTTCTGTGCAACTTTCAGAAACTTTAGGTCTAGTGAGACAGATGACGACGTAAACCATAATTGCAGCAATTTATTATATGTGAATAAAATTATAGACAAAAGCCACAAACTCTGCCTGTGGGGAAAGGAAGGCATTATAGAAAATGTGCTAAAACATGGTGAATTTTCAAGTGTTTTCCACAGTGGATAAGCAAGGCAAAGGCATTCTAGGTAGAAAAACAGAATTTGCAAATTTTTCAAAAGAATTTGAAAATTGCACATTTTTCTTCATGAGTATATTATGGGGAGAAAGCTCATGAGTGCCTCCTAGTTTTAGATCTGTCTAGTAGACTAATGGTTCCTATATGCCAGTGGCATCTGAGAATTACTCAAGGAGCTTGGTGGAAACCTACTGTTTCTACTGCATGAACATCCCTGGTCTAAGGCCCAAAATCTATTTTTATAAAGCACAGTAGTTGCAAGCGATACATTGTTTGAGAATCACTGCCATTAATGTTGGGGGTCCTCTAAGGCATGTAAACAGAAGAGAGGATTAGTGACAACAGCTGTCCTCTAAAGAGATTTTGAAACATCACTGATAATTCCTCGCTGCTTTCTTTAATTCCACTTGGCACAGTAGCAGTAGATCCACATTTTGTCATTGATCTCATTTTTGTTTCAGAATGACCATTTTGATTATAATGTGTGATGATTTCTTTGAGGGTAGTAGAATTGGAATCAAAATGAAGGAGCAGGCTGGGAGCTGTGCCGCTTACCTGTAATCCCTGTGACTCAGGAGGCTAAGGCAGAATTTTCACAAGTTCAAGGCCAGAGACAACCTGCGTAACTTAGTGAGACCCTGACTTAAAATAAAAATTGAAAAAGGAGCTGGAGGTGCAGCTCAGTGGTAGAGCACTTGTCGGGCATGTATGAGGCCCTGGGTTCAACCCTCAGTACTAAAGAGAAAAAAGGAACAATATTTGTACTTCTGAGTTTCAGAGGGGAAAGTCATCATACCAACTCATTTAGAAATATACCACAGTGTGCCTTGAATGTGAGTTATGGTTTAAGAGCCTGGAACTCAGTCTTTCTATGGACACAAGATGAAAACAGACAATTAAAACTTTGCAGTTATCACTGAGGGCTGTTTAGAAACCAACTCCTTCAAAACAAATTCTATAAACTTTAGGAATACTCCAAGGAAACAGTCAACTCAACGACATGGCATCAGCAAAGGGGCCTCCTGATGAAAGGCTGGAAAGTAGGTCGTGGACATGAAAGTGAAAGATTAATGAATATGTTTTTATTGTTCTATGTTATGAAAATTACTTTTTAAACAAAATAATGAGATAGAGTAGAAAGTGATAATGAAATCTTTATCTCACTGCAGTTTTGCTTCCTGCTAGAAGCAGCATCCAGTTGAAATGTTAATTCTTTCAGCACTAATAATTAAAATATATTTATTCATTCCATAATGAGCAAAGAAGTTTTTCTTTGTTTTCGTTCGTGTTTATTTTTTGTCCTCAAGTTAATTAAGTGGGAAACTGGCACGAGCAAAACCTATGGGCACTCAGATTCCCTTTAGGATTGTTTTCTTGCCCTGATGTCATATTTTTGGGAGTGTCTTAGGGATTCTTTGTAATTCAGTGACAGTTTACTAATCGCTTTAATTATTCTAATATTGTTGTATTAGCAAGTCATTTAGAATATTATTTCCTCACTCATAAGAGGTATTATCATGCAAAATGTCATGTAATTTTATTCATTTTATTAGTTGCAAATCATGCACACGTACCCTTTCAAAGAAGTAGCTGGCAGAGAGCTCAGAATGTATACTGCACAGGTGAAATAATTTTGATGAGCCCAAAAACTCTCTCTGGCATTCACATTGTTCTTTCCAAGTTACACCAGCAAGTTTCCTATGAATTTCCCTGAAGGCTTTTTACTCAGTATCTTTCTATCTTTGGAATAGAATATGAAACGGCGCAGGCGTCGAGATATTTTACGGGTACAACTGGTACGAATATTTGAACTGCTGGCGGATGCTGGCGTCATTAGTCACAGGTCAGTATTGAATTTTGGTTTTCAAGATTTGAGATGATTAGGAAACATAATCTCTTTTCTTTCACAAAATATATAAAAACCGTAAAGCACCTTTGCAACAGAAATACTTGTCTGCATCACTGTAAACATAATGTACCAATCAAAGAGGTATCCAGTACATTGACCATTGGTCAAAAACTGTACTGGAAAATCTACCACCAGCACTAGATTGCTTTGGACAAAAATTGGTTATAATGATCCTATGATTTTGATATCTGTTGGAACTTTAATTTCTAGGCAAGAGTATCACAGCATTCTTATCTTGATGAGATGACTTATTTCGTACCTCATTTTGAATGTCCTTCTGGGTTTGAAGAAAATCATATATGCAAAGGCTAAATATTAAGGTTTGCAAATTCATTCAAATGAACTGTTGTCAATCCTGCTATGGAAAAATCATGTAATCTACAAACATAGTTCATAAATGTGTTTTCCACCATTCACAAATCATAAAACCTGGAGCTATTGTGAACATAAAGGCTTTTTGACATTAAGAGCAGCCCCTTGAAAAAAACTCTTATCAAATGTATGTGAAAAAATGACTGTTTAGGAGGGTAATGATGTTGCCTGATCATTGAAGGAAAACATAACTGACCATATCTAAAAAGAGATAACTAAAAAAGAAATCTTGAGGAGAAAAAAAAAGTGTTAATAATCAAACAAGTGTAGTAACTATGCATAACATTGTTACATTAGCATTTGTCCTGACTTTCTTAGAGTGCTTAACACCTTTTGGATTTAGTATTGGTTTATGACAAGTACTTTCAAAATGGAGCTTTAGTCAAAGAATTTTTAAACCACTGATTCACTTTCCTTTCCTAGTGAATGAAAGCAAAGGAAAAAAAAAAAACTTTCTTTCCTGTCTTCCACAAAAATAAAACAGTATAGGACAAGTAAAATAGAAATTTGTGGCCTTGGCACAAAAAATAAATGAATAAATTAAAATAACCTAATACATATATGAATCTTTTCCTTCTTGGTTTCTTTTAAAGGAATGTTAGTGAATAAAGAGTCCTTGAGTGTTACTGTTTTGGGGAACTATAAAATGTTTATATATTGAAAATTTAATGCAAAAGCTGTGCTCACTATTGACGAATAATAGTTTTGAACCCAGCTGTTTTTTTTTTAATAAGAGAAATTAATAGAAAGCTATCAGTGTTATGGATTTAAAAATTTTTTTTCTTGGTTAAGAGAAGAAAATTGAATTCTGATTGCCAAGAAAAAAGAGATCTTTTTTCACCCGTTGGACACCCCTGTGCCTAATACATATCGTAGGTTCTGATTAAATATTTGTTAAAGGAGTGAATGTTCTATTCTAGTACAGGTGGGAGGCCACTAAATCGGTTACTCGTTCACTAGTAAAGTCATGATATAGGATGCTATATGCTCAAGGCATAGTGTGAACTGGTATGGAGACTTTGAGAATGACTAGAACTAGTCTTTCCTCTCTTTGCCTTACTACACTGATCCTCTTCCATCTATAAGCTTCCTTATCTTCTTATTTAAAAGCTGTATAATTTAGAAGAGGCTGTGGCAGGCACATCAAGAGTCTGAGGCCAGTCTGGGCTACATAGTGAGACCCTTTCTCAAAAAGAAGAAAAAAAGGAAAAAAACAATAACAACAAAAAAAGCAAAAAAAAAAAAAAAAAAGGCTGTGTATTTTAATGGACAGGAAATAACATTCATCACTCATAAGAGTTGATTAAAGTTAGATATGGAATTGAATAATATAAATTGCAATAGCAGTTTCTTGATTAAGAAATACCATCTATTTTTATATTTAAGTAGGTCAGAATTATATTCATTTAATTTTTGTATATTAAGTGGCATTCTGAGATGATCAAGCAAAGTTTAATATGTAGTATTCTAATATTGATTACTAGGGATTTATTTTGATTTAAATTATAATTTAAATTCACATTTTCTCTATCATTTATTTTCTTGCGTATTTTTAGTGCAAGCGGTGGCCTTGATAATGAAACACATTTCCTCAACAACACTTTATTGGAGTATGTAGATTTAACTAGACAACTCTTGGAAGCAGAAAATGAAAAGGACTCTGACACACTGAAGGATATACGATGCCATTTTAGTGCCTTAGTGGCGAATATCATTCAGAATGTTCCAGGTATTATTTTCAGTTTCTCAAAAGCTTTATTGAATAGTAAAGGACCATCCTATTTTTTCCCTTGAGGTTTAATAATCTAAGAAAGCTACTTGTGAACATTCTGGGAAAATATGTCAACACAACATGGATGTCAAGAGATTGTTTCACCTCTAAATTAATGGCAATGATTAGGAATCAAAAAGCAAAGTAGTGAAAGTTTTCAAGACACAAAAAAATATGAAGAAATCAGTTGACTAAGTTCTTTGGGCAAGTTTGTTCTAGATGCCCTAACTAAGACTGTATAGTGCTCCAGATGATAATTAAAAATAAAATTAGCAAGACATTTTTATATAATAGAAGAGTTTAGGTCATAGCTATATAGTATGAGATGGATACAATGTTATTGATGGATTTATTAAGCATATTTTTGCCTGTTATTGAGCAGGCACTGAGGTATGTGCTACAAAAGCTAATATACACAGTTACATTCTAAAAAGCCATAAAATCTTTACAAGTATAAGACAAAAATGTGACTATGAGCATTTTGTATTTACCATAAATACAATTTTTTTTCTCTCCAAAACATTGAAGTTACTTTGTTACTTTAAATAGTATATGCCAGCAGTTGGCTTTTAAAGAATATGGATTGTATTTATTATAACAGGGTCATTTAAGCACATAATTTGGTATGTTAACTTCAAGTGCAAGAGCCCTGTTTTGATGTGAAGAAAAGAGTAATTTTTTCCCTCTAAATGTTCTGTTCTGAAGCTCACTGACATAAAGGTCTGATTTGGTCTCTTACTGCGCACTTTCCCCACATCTTCCATATTGATTTATCGTAATACTGTTGAATTTCTTCAATAAGTATTGAGACAGAGAACTTGTAGAATAGACTTCAAAGTGGAAAAGGTCATCTAAACCAGTGGGTTTCAAATTCTATCATTTCTTAGAGCCCTGAAGCCGTCTGGCACCATCAGCAGGAAGCAGCAGAACGAACCTAGACACCAGGTCTCACACCTTATTTCAAACATATCATCTCCTCTTTTATCTGTTTTGTATGTTAAGAATCTCCGTAAGGTTCATTTTACAAAGTCAGCTTTTGTACTGAAAAAAATAAAATTGAAAATAGCACTTACCTAGTTTGTCTGAAGCCTAAGAGGAACAGGGTCATGACTACCAGTACTGGGTCAGCCTCCCTGCACTGTTTTACCTGCCATGATGCTACTCCTGTAATTTGCATACATGTAAATGATCCATTACTATGAAGGTTTTAGGTAGGTTCAAATGAGAACTTTGGGTTTCTGCTTTACAGGCTTATGTATTCAACAACACATATGTTGCCATCATGTTAAAATAAAAAGAAATGGAAATAAATATCCTCCTCTATGTTTTTATTTACAGTGCACCAGAGAAGAAGTATTTTTCCTCAACAGAGCCTTCGTCACAGTTTGTTTATGCTGTTCAGTCACTGGGCAGGTCCTTTTAGCATCATGTTTACGCCCCTGGACAGATACAGTGATAGGAATATGCAAATTAACAGACATCAATACTGTGCATTAAAGGTATTTATTAAACCCCAATTTCTTCTCTCTCTCTCTCTCTCTCTCTCTCTCTCTTTCTCTTTCTTTCTTTCTTTGTTTATGTCTTTATTTTTTGAAATAGGGTCTCAAACTTGTGTCCATCCTCCTGCCTTAGCCTCCTGAGTGCTGGGATTATAAGTGTGCACCACAGGGGTGGTATCTAATTTCTTTTTTCTTATGCTAAGAGCAGAGTTAAATATTTTATGTCTCTTAGCATCTAGTATCATGAACAGGGTAATGATTTCTTCAAAATCCCCAAGAATAGTAGGATGTATGTCTGCCATACTGAGACACTCACTTTATTTAAGTTGACAAAATACAATGTAAAGAGTTCCAGAATCTATAAAGTTTTAACACTATTTTCTTAAAGAACTGAGGATTCCCTCCAAGGAATACCTACTGTTTTTCCTACTTAAGTACTTTCTTGTGATCTTCTTATCTTCTTCCCAGTACCATTTTAACACCATGGCTAATTTGGTATGATGCTAAATTTACTTACTCATAATAAATTTCTTAGTTTTAAAAGTAACTACTACACTTTTCCTTGTTAAAAAAAAAGAAAGAAAGATATTGTGGCTAGATGAACATGAGTAAAAACATCTTGCCTCTTCTCATTAAGCAGCCAACATTTAACCTCTTAAATCTTTTAAATGTAATTCTAATATTATTGTTTGAAGGCTATGTCTGCTGTACTATGTTGTGGCCCTGTTGCAGATAATGTTGGACTTTCATCAGATGGCTATTTGTACAAATGGTTGGATAACATTTTGGACTCTTTGGACAAAAAGGTAATTCTGACAATTCCCTTAAAATTTCATGATAAGTTGTCATACTATTCATAATTAATGTATGGCCCACTGAAAATAAGTCCCTTTGAAGAATAAAATAGGGTAGAATTCTATGTAAAAAGGCTGTTATGTAAAATTAAATAGGACATCATAATCTTACAAAGGTGGAATTCTTACTCATTTGAATAATTTTAATTTTTTATGGGATTAGTATAGTGGTGTATGTATCTCTCAATAGGGTTGTGAGTCCACAAATAAGAAATTAATATAGAGCCCTTTGAGCTCTATCAAAGCAGTATGATCTTTGCTGTGTTTAGTACATTGTTTTGACCACTCTCCAGTTGATCATTCATTTTTGCCCTTCATACTTTGTGACTGCCCCACCATGCTCTCATATTGTACACACACAGACTTCACAATTTAAAATACAGCTTGTATTTCTCCCCTCAGAATAATTTTTCTATTGGGTTATCACAAATAAGAATAAAGCTTGATAAAAAACAATTGGAAAAGTTAACAGCTTATTTTTCTGAAAACAATCATTATTCATATTCATCAATGGCCTTTGGGGCTCTGCTGGAAGGGAGAAGCATACCAAATCGTCTTGTGTGGAAAGAGGCCAAGTATAATTTATCCATGTCATTTTCTTTTGCTGGCAGAATAAACTGAGAAGGCATTGAACAAAAGGAGACTTAATTTTGCAATTAAATACAATAAATATATGCCATATATTACTTTAGTAAAAAATGTAGAAAAGTAGACAATTAAATCACTTTCCCTCTTCCTGGCAATTTTGTGGCCCATAGGTTCATCAGTTGGGCTGTGAAGCAGTTACGTTGTTGCTGGAGCTGAACCCTGATCAGAGCAACTTAATGTACTGGGCTGTGGATCGGTGTTACACGGGTTCCAGGAGGGTAGCAGCTGGCTGCTTTAAGGCCATAGCCAATGTATTCCAGAACAGGTACTGTAGATACTGTTGCTCATATTGTAGTTGGGTTGGTTTGTTGTTTGTTTGTTTTGTTGTTGTTTTAAGGAAAATGTTTCCTTTTGAATTTAGAAGTACTAACAAGCTCATATTTCCTTTCCTCAAACTCTAGTGAAATTTAACCAATAAGGATAGCAGTCATCATGAATCTGTTGCACCTACTGCCTTTACAAAAGAAGGCACTCCCTATACTTAGAACATGCATGCAACCTGGCCCTTTGTATCTCATATTTATTAACTGGTGTGAAAGCCTGCAAACATTGTTACTCACCTAATCTGTGAAATTTATCCCCAGGGATTATCAGTGTGACACAGTGATGCTCCTAAATCTGATACTGTTTAAAGCAGCTGATTCTTCTAGAAGTATCTATGAAGTTGCTATGCAACTTTTACAGGTTTGTAAACCAGTGTTCATTAATATTATTTTACTCAGAATTAACGAAGCCCATTATTTCATTTTTGCCATTGAAGCATTCTAGTACTAATATTTTGAAGTGTGATATCAAGAAATATCAAGAACTGCTATCAAGTATGATATCATTAGAAATAGAAGACAAAGATAATATGGGTGTTCACATGTTTGTTCTTGTTGTTGTTGTTAGGTGCTGTTGAGTTGGGTCCAAATCATAGCACCCCCTCATAGGATTTTTAATGATTGTTTCAGGATTGCTTTGGGAATGAATTGCCATGTCCTTCTCCCATTTTTGCAGTGATAGGAATTGAACCTGGGTCCTCAGAGAGTGTGGAGCAGCTCTCTACCAGTTGAGTCAAACTCCAGCCCTTACATCTGTAAATAATACAAACTATTTAGAAATAGCCTGCAGCTGTACCACTGTGGTGTCTGATCCCATCAGATCTCGAAGCTAAGCAGGGTCGGACCTGGTTAGTACTAGGATGGAAGACCTCCTAGGAACACCAGGTGCTGTAGGCGTGGAAGAAGGACTCAGCAACCCATTCCAAAAGGCAATCAGCCATTGAAAACCCTATGAATAGCAGCGAAGCACTAACAACACTGTTTCACCTGTTGTACATAGAGTCGCCGTAAGTCGGACACCAACTCTATGGCACCTAACAACAACAACATTGAGAAATGTATTATAGGAAGATTATGTATGTTAGTAGATGTGTATATAAAGATACTTATAAATGTTGAGTGATTAGAACTGATGTACAAAAAGTTTATTATTATTATTTGTTTTTAGGGCCATGTGGGAAGTAATTAGCTCTTTTATGATATCTTCATACCTTTCCTTAGATTGAGAATATATCATTATTATATAATATTTAATTGATAATAGGGAAAAATTCTTGGATCCTAGCAAAGGGCTTAAAGTGAGATTCAAGTAGATGCTTTTTTTCTGAAAACTTTAAAGCAGTGTCAATGCTAGTAGTGCCACCTTTGGAATTACACCACAGCGCCTTTACTAGGAGGAATAGCGGTATATCTTTACACATATGATAATGGCAAAAGGGATTTTAGTTTATATTCCATACTTAATTTGTGGATAACCAAGATCTGTTTGAAGGTTTTTTCTGCTTACACATATTTTGTATCATCATGTTTTTGAACTACACAGTGGTGAATTTTTTTCAAGTAATTATACCTTAAGTTGCTGAAGTTATTTTCAGACTATGCTACTTACGCATATCACTGGTACTAAACATAAGGAATATAATTTCTTTTAAACAGTTACTCTTCTGCAACAGTTATTATCTGGCATTAGAAGTGAGCATACTTGGCCAGGCACGGCATGGCTCACGCCTGTAATCCCAGTGGCTCGGGAGCCGAAGGCGGGAGGATCGCAAGTTCGAGACCAGAGGCAGTCTGTGTCTGCATAACTTAGCAAGACCCTGTCTCAAAAAGTAAAAACAAATATGGGCTGTGGGCTCAGCTCAGTGGTCCAGCACTTGCAAAGCATGCAGGTGCGAGGCCCTGGGTTCAACCCCCAGTACCGCAAAAAAAAAAAAGAAAAAGAAAAGAAAAGAAAGAAGCATACTTCGTTGTATGCATAACCATGTATTTAAACTATAACTTTTTGGTTTCGAACTTGCGATCCTCCTGCCTCCCCCTCCCAAGCCACTGGGATTACAGGCGTGCGCCACCGCGCCTGGCTACTAGAGCATTTTTTGGAAGATGTTTTTTAATTATAGCTGAACTTTAAAGGGCCCATAAAATATTAACTGAAGTCTATGGAATTACATCCATATAGATTCTGGAACCGAAGATGTTCCGATATGCTCACAAATTGGAGGTTCAGAGAACGGATGGAGTCCTCAGCCAGCTCTCTCCTCTGCCACATCTGTATTCTGTGTCATATTACCAGTTGTCTGAGGAATTAGCAAGGGCATATCCTGAGCTCACCCTCGCCATATTCTCAGGTATGATCACGGAACTGGTTAGTTTTTTCTTTTGTAATCATTTCTGGAAAACTATTTTTCGAAATATTTAAACATACTAAATTTGAGGTTGCGGGTAGCCCTGTGGCATCCGATTCTGTCAGATCTCGGAAGCTAAGCAGGGTCAGGCCTGGTTAGTACCTGGATGGGAGACCGCCTGGGAACACCAGAAGCTGTAGGCTTGGGAGAAGGACCTGGCAGCCCCCTCTCAAAAATCAATCTGCCATTGAAAACCCTATGAACAGCAGAGAAGCACTGACAATAGTGTTTCCTCTGTTGTACAGAGGGTCGCTATGAATCGGATACCTACTCGACAGCACCTAACAACAACAACAAATTTGAGGTTGACTCAACAAAACATGCCTCTAAGAGAATTTTTTCTTTAATAATAACTCTTAATACTAATACTGACTCTTAATACAGGCTCCTCTTCTATGCTGCTATTTGGATTTCTTATTGATAGAGTCTTTACAGGGCTTCACAACTGGCTCTTCTACCCACTCCAGAAAAAAAAAATAGAAGGAAAAAAAGAAGGAGGGGCTTCATGTACAACTTAAAAATATTTCTGTAGTAGATGTAGAACTTCCTGAGTATATTTTGGTTTGTGTATTGCCTGTCTTTAATAATAATAAAAATGGGCAGGGATGAAGATACAGGCATCTTTCTCTAAGTGAAACCTGTAATCACAGGAGCGAGTCATGCAGTGCCTTGAGCATAACTATTTCTAGGATCCCACATTGTGCTTTCAGTTCTGGTTTCCTTTCCTTGAATTCAACGAATGTTCCCCGCAGGGGATATTTCTAGAACCCTGGGCTATGTGTCACGAAAGCAGTCATATCTCTGCCCAAGACTCAGATCAAGGAGAGTTTTAGAGTCCTTCTAGTTCACCTTCCTGTGCAGTGGAAGGACTGTTGTAAATGGTCCCGTAGTGTCTTGTTCTTAAACTGAAATGATTCAGTGATGGCACAAAAGATATTCAGCCCCCTTTTCAGGTTGTCACCTGCAGCAAAATCTTGTTCCAGTCTGAGTGTTGGGTAAGCACCAAAACTGGCAGCTTGGGGATGACAGTGCACTGCTTTAGTCCTTCCCTTCATTTGGGCTCCAGACTTGGCACATTAGCCTGCTCAAGTCGTCTTTCCATAGTACTCAGGTCCACAGTAGATGCCGTTAGCTTCCTGTTCCTAACTGACCTGAGTGGTGGAAGAAACCACTTAAACTATCTTCACATTCACTTCTGAAAAGCAGCCTTTCTGTTTGGCTTGTACTGGTAGGTGGCAGCAATCATGCCTTTCCTTCCTCCCAACTCCCACATCCCTGGCAGCCCTTCCTAGATGTACATGGATGGTCACCAGCACTGAATAGCTGCAGGGGTGAACATTGATGCTGCAGCTGCTGCTGGATTCCACTCCGTGCTCCTATGCAGAGATCATGTAATTGGGCCATAGCCACCGCTCAGTCTCCCTGCCGTGATTCCTTCAGTTCTGTCTTCATACATTCTTGTCCTTAGCATCTGCTAGTTTTAATGCCTTTGCTTATCATTTGCTTTTCTAAACCAAAACTTAGTCTCTAAACCTGAGCAAATTCCATGGCTAATCTAACCCTGCTGAGTGTAATTTTTACTTATTCCCAAGGCTAGGTGAGAGCAGTATTCATTAGGGATCATACTGCAGAGACCCACTCACCAAAATAAATGTTGCTTCCCCCCCACACCCCCAATACTTGTAGAGCAGGTTGAGCCCAGGGTTCTGCACATGAGCATACTTTTGAAGCACTCTACCCCTGGATTGCACCCTCAGCCCATTTTTATTATTTGTTTTGAGATAGGGTTTTACCAAGTTATGCAGGATGGTCCTAGCCTCAAACTCACAATCCTCCTGCTGCCACCTCCTGAGTTGCTGGGATGACAGTTGTGTGCCACCATACCCGGCATTAACTTTGGCTATTTTAAAATGCGATGATGCTGCTCCTTGCTCTCTCTGGGACCCATGTAGTAGACTTTCAGTGTCATGTCATTGGCTCCCCAGCTCTTCCATCTTGCCTCTTCATAACCTTTTCCTCCTTTACACCTGTCCTGGCCCCTCCTTGCACCATGCCTTGCCTTGAGTACCTACATGCAAGGTTCCATGTTCTTAGCCCTCCACCCAGCCTGAGACCTTTACAGTTGGTTTTTCACTTCATTAATGTCAGCTTCCTCTCTGAGAAGTCACCAGAAACTTTGTAACTGCTAAATCTAATCTCAACCAGTAGTCATCAATCTCTTTGTTGCTTTCCACGCTAACCAATGTTAGCTATCTTCTATTTCTTTACATTCTACTCTCTCGATAGGCAGAAAAGTAATCTTTCTTGGTTTTTCTTCTACCATGGACTTTCTTTTTTTCACTTTTGGTGGATTCTTTCCTTCTATCCACATAAGTACCAGCTCTCCCAGGGTTCTGACTGGGGCATCCTTCTCCGATGACCCCCCCTCTGCCTGAAGGAGGCCAAGCCACTCCAACCACCCTCGCTCCCACACTCTGTTCTTAGTCAGGGGCTCTCCATTCAACAACTTTCAGAGCTCCAGGTCTTATATTTCATAACAGAAGTGATACAGTTGGTATACTAATGGGAGACAGTTTTATAAAGGATAGAGTTTAGTGTAGCTATGTACCAAGACTGAAGTTGGGCATGGTGGCCAGTGCCTCAGGTCTCAGCAACTTAGGAGGTTGAGGCAGGAGAATTGCTTAGCCTAGGAGTTCAAGACCAGCCTGGGCAAGATAGGGAGATCCTGTCTCAAGGAAAGCAAACAAACCAAAAAGCACAAAACTGAGCATTTAATTGACATGATACTGGATCTGAACTATAACTCCACAAGACAACTACTTCTGTTACCTCTTTACAGAGTAAAAAATCAAGGATCAGCTTAACAGGTTGGCCTTCTGTCAGGCAGTGTGTATGGTAGAGCTGAAGGATTCAAATCTAGGGTTGTGCGAAATTGTTCCTCTTCTATAGTCACAAGAAATTTTTTAAAAATTAAAATTAAAAGCAAAAAAATAACTTCACAACTTTTAATGAGGAAATAAGTACAAGGCCAAATGAGGAAAAGGGGCAGAGGAGAAAGAATTGTTTTATTTCCAGTGATCTGTGGAAACTGAATAGCATCTATAGGCTCATGGGCACTGGAACTGACCTTATGTTTGAGTCCACTGCCCACTAGGTAATTGTCTGTTTCTAACAAAGTAATCTGACTTTGTCTTCTCCACAGCTTTGTCATGAGCAGTAAGTGACAAGAATGTGGAAAGAATGTCACAGGGGTCTCCCTTACATAAAACCAACATAGGTGAAATTCTTTCTTTCTTTCTTTGTTTTTGGAGGTCCTGGGGTTTTGAATCCAGGGCCTTGTGCTTACATGCTTTGCAAGCGCTGAGCTGCACCTCCAGCCCATTTTTTCACTTTTCATTTTGAGGCAAGGTCTTGTTAAGTTATACTGGCTGCTTCTGGTCTTAAATTTGCAATCCTCCTGCCTCTGCCTCCTGAGCTGGTAGGATTATAGGCATAAGCCACTACACTTAATAAGTCAGTTTAAGTTAATCCATGTATTATTAAGATTGTCTTTTTATTTTGCAATTACATATTTTAATCTCATTTTAGTCATTTTATAGATTTTGCTAGTTCAGATAAACCATGTAAGTGGAATCATATAATGTTTTTATTTTTGTAACTGGCTTATTTTACTTAGCCTGATGTGTTCAGAGTTCACCGATGGTATAGCATGTGACAAGATTTTCTTCTCTTTTAAGGCTGTGTTATGTTCCACTCTATGTATATCACATTTTGTGTATTCATGTACTTACCTGTCAATTGACATTTGGGTTACTTCCACGTCTTATCTTTATGAGTAGTGCTGCTATGAATTAATTATTGTTACTGTTCTTAGGTGCTGTTGAGTTGGGTCCAACTCATAGCAACCCTGTGTACAATAGAACAAAACACTCCCCAACACTGTGTCCTGCCCAGCACTATTGTCAGTGCTTCTCTGCCATTCATAGGCCTTTCAATGGTTGATTGTTTCGGGAGTGGGCTGCAGGGTCCTTCTTCCAAACCAACAGCACCCTGTATTCCCAGGCAGTCCCCATCCAAGGACTAAGCAGGCCTGACCCTGCTTAGCTTCTGAGATCAGATGAGGTCAAACTCCAGGGTGGTACAGCATTGGAAGTGCTGCTATGAATATGGATATACAAATATTGTTTGAGTGTCTTCCTTCAATTCTTTTGGATATATACTGAGTAGTGGGGTTGCTGGGTATATGGCAGAGGTTTTTAATTTTTTGAGGAACTGCCATACTTCTTTCCATACAATATGCACCATTTTATAATCCCACCAACAGGGCACAGACATTTATGTTAACTGCCAAAAGTATTTTACATAAAAAGGAAGCATGTGATTTATGTTAGCTGTTCATTTTCTTTACGATATCACTGAGGTGAAATTCACTAAAAAGAGAAATAGCACTCATTGTTACACATGATGAATAAAATCTAGCTTCCTAATGATTCAGAGGGAGACACGGAAATAAATTATACGGTCAAATGAAACCAGAATGACATCAGTTGTCTCCTTTGGTTTGCTTGGAACTAGAGATAAGCCAGAGGATCCAGACAGCCCACCCTGCCGGGCGGCAGGTCATGCTGCACTACCTGCTGCCGTGGATGAACAACATCGAGTTGGTGGATCTGAAACCTCTGCCCACAGGAAGGCGGCAGGATGAGGATGAGGATGATTCCTTAAAAGACCGAGAACTCATGGTGACAAGCAGGCGCTGGTTACGAGGAGAAGGCTGGGGGTCACCCCAAGCCACTGCCATGGTGTTGAACAATCTGATGTACATGACAGCTAAGGTAAAGGGGGTTTTATATTTGCCATTAAGAGGAGGAAGCATGGCCAGAAATACAGAGATTAGATAATCCTAGGGTAAAACAAAAATGCATTATAAATTTCTTCCTTTAAAAACCTTCTTGGCCAGGACTGTAGATCAGTGGTAGAACACTTGCCTAATATGTGTAAGGCCCTGTGTTCAGCCCCCTATAAAAAAATTAAAAACCAAAACCAAGTTCTTATTAGATGTCCTTTTTCTTTAACTAAAGCCATATGTGATTAGTGGTAGTGATGTTTAGATTTATTGAAAGAAAGAATTATTCCTCTGAAGTGTGGAAAGGATTAAAGCTTTCTGGGAAAGGGTTATTTCCTAATATTTCCCGGCATGACAAGTTTGGTTTTTACTAAGCAGTTGCTACTGAAGTGTCTGTTGTGTCTGCTGCCCCTAGTACGGTGACGAGCTGGCCTGGTCAGAGGTGGAGAACGTTTGGACCACACTTGCAGATGGCTGGCCAAAGAACCTGAAAATCATTTTGCACTTTTTGATCAGCATTTGTGGGGTGAACAGTGAACCAAGCCTCTTGCCTTACGTACGTATTCAAGTTCATTTAACTTCAAAAAAGTATTTACCACATGTCTTGTCATGCCAGAGTGCGGGCAGCAATCCCTCCTGCAGAGATTATCAAGAACCTGAGGGAGGACAGTCGGGGACTAGTATATGGACTTATTCACTGATTCATTCAACCAATGTTAGGTTGAATGGGCAGGTAGGGCCGGTAGGGTGTTCCAAATCAGTGAATGGTACTGATTTTATTCTTGGAGCCTACACCTATATCATATCATGAATAAATTAACAAATTAATAAAGCACAGTTGTGATTAGAGCTACAAAAGAATGCTTCAGCATACTGAGAATGAATAGCCAAAGGTAAGAGACAGTCCTTAAGAGAAAGTGAAATTGAGGTGGTTTCTGCTAGGCAGCTACTGGCATTGGACTAATAGAGTGGAATGGGGAAGGGACCTTAGTGCCCAGGGCTACAGAAAGCAAGGGAAAGCATGAGAGGAGATAGGGCAGAACTGATGAAGCAGAGGATGGAACATCTTTGCCTTCTGCAAGGGAAAAGTAACACAAATCCATCCAAATTCGGAGGATACTATAAAGCTATCAAACATAATGGTAAAGTTGAACCACACAGGCATACACATCTCTAGGTATATGTTTAGATATAGGTGTAGATATTGGTTATGTAGGAGCACCTAGATATCAGTCACATGGTACCATCTCAAAAGTGTGTTAATTGAAGAGTTTGTCAGA
Source organism: Pedetes capensis (assembly GCA_007922755.1). NCBI lineage: Eukaryota > Metazoa > Chordata > Mammalia > Rodentia > Pedetidae > Pedetes > Pedetes capensis. Next base: position 125,530 of record VMDO01004210.1, read on the forward strand.
ACGTTGCCGCAAAAGTTTTAACAGAGCCCACGTTAAACAGATAAATAGTGCACCTGTAGTCCACATTTCTTGAGTTTACATGCAATTGTTCTTGTTAAGGCATCTTTAAGAAACTAGGGGAAAGGTAGGTGTATGGTCCTAAAGCACATGACCTTGCAGTACCCCTCTGGCCACATCTACTGTTCTCCCTCATGATTCCTGACCATTAGCCATGCTGACCCCCTTCCTGCCCTCTCTCCCACTAGGCTTTCCTACCTCAGGATCTTTGCACTTACTTTGCTTCCCTTTCCCAATAGCCACACCACTCACTCCCTTACGTCCTTCAGGTCTTTCCTCAAGTATCATTTCTCCCTCAAACCTTTGCTTCCCATCCTTCTAATGTTGCAAGTGCCCAGTCCCCACAGCCCTTCTCTTTCCTTTCCCTTTCATTGATCTTCGTTTTACTAACTTTCCTGGCTTGTTGTATATTTTACCTGTTTCCCTCATTGCTTTCATCTCAACCAAGTAGGCTCTAAGCTCCTCAACAACAAGACTCTTTGTTTGGATCATTGCTGTACTCCCAGTGCCAAGGATAGTACCTAGCATGTAGAAGGTGCTCAGTAATTAATTATGTGAATAAATGAGCAGGTGAGTTGGAGCTGGAAATAGAAAAAAGCTATAATTTTAAAGAAGACAAGACAAAACTTAAGGAATTGCCATTTGCTGGGACTTAAATGGAGTCATTTTTAATGTCAATAGTAATAATTTCTTAATTACTGTTTCTTAAGGACTCATAGGCCAGGCATAATAAAAGCACTTCATCCATATCACTTCATTTGCTTTCAGAATAAATCTATGAGTGTGGTGAGGTGACTGCAGATTTACAAGGGAATAAAACAAGGCAGAGAGAACAGCAATGTCTTCAAAGCCACACAGCCATCCAGCTATGTCCTTTAATTGGGCTGGGATTCCACCCCACATTTGTTCATGAAAAGTCAGTGGAAGCTTCCTGGAGGAGGAGATGGAGTTGAGGTTGGGGGGCTTGACAAACGATGGGTTTGGGGGTAGAAGGCCAGTTTAGGGACCTTCAGACAGTAGAGTGCAGGCACATGGGTATTCAGAACAGGCTGAATGGAGAACAGAGAGAATTAACAAATAGAGCCTCTTGGGTAGGTAAAGAGCTGCATGTGATCACTTATCACTGGGTACCCATGGTAAGACTTTTGGCATGATGTAATAAAGCATGTGTCAGGATTTGACCAGGGGTCATCTAGAGCACAGCTTCTCACACATCTGTGTGCACGGGAGTCTGACGATCCTGACTCTGGAGGTGGGTGAGGGGCCTGAGAGAATTTAATTCTAGCAAGTTCTAGATGATGATGCCTGTGTTGCCAGCACCACATTTCCAGTGGTAAGGGTTAAAGCAGGAGGGGGAAGCCAAGAATAGTGGCACACGCTTGTAACCCCAGCACTCAGGGAGTGAGGGAGCTGAGGCAGGAGGGTTGCAAGTTTGAGGCCTGAGGCAGCCCAGCATATGTAATTTAGCAAGACCCTGTCTCAAAATAAAAAATGCAAAAGGAGCCGAGGGTGCAGCTCAGTGGTAGAACACTTGCATAGCATGTGTGAAGCCCTGGATTCACACCTCAATGCTGCTTTAAAAAAAAAAGAAAAAGAGATGGGTTGGTGAGTTCCCAAGTTATTTCAGATATACTTATTACTAAGACATCTAATATCCAGGTGACATAGCCATAAGTGGTAGATGCACACTTGAATCCAGGCAGTGCAGGGTAGTCTATGTAGTCTGAGATCTAGTTCTAACTCCATTCCATCAATGATGACTGTACTGCTAGATTTGATACACAGGAGGAGGAGGGCAGAATAAAAGATAAATCCTGGGTTTGAAGTCTGGCTGAAGATCAGAGGAAACTCTTAGAGTGATATTAAAGCTTTTCCCCTTAAGGAACTTTCATAGAAAAGCTATTTTTTCTTCTTAAGAAAGTGCCGAAAGTTGTGAAAACTATCAAACTATATTCATTTCATCACCATTAGCTCTTCTGTTGAGCATTGGAGGGAAGAGAATGAGGATGAAGTGCATCCATGTCTTGATGCTAACTAATGCCTAGTCACATGTAGATTGTGCTTATTCATCTTTCACATAAAGTTGAACTTTTGTAAGATTTATCTGAAGACAGATTTGTGAGATAAAAATTTTGCTTTTTTCTCTTCTGGATGATTTCTTTCATGGCAGGTGAAGAAAGTTATCGTTTACTTAGGTAGAGACAAAACGATGCAGTTGCTAGAAGAGCTGGTGAGCGAGCTTCAGCTGACCGATCCCGTCAGTTCGAGCGTCACTCACATGGATAATCCCCCCTACTACCGCATCACTTCCAGCTGCAAAATCCCTTCTGTCACCTCAGGTGAGACAGCACTTAACATTCGTTATTTTATATCAAAAAAGATGCTCTTGTCAGGTGCGGTGGCACATACCTGTAATCCCAGCAACTCAGGAGGCTGAAGCAGGAAGATCGCAGGTTCAAGGGCTGAGGCAGCCCATGCAATTTAGCAAGTCCCTGACTTAAGATATAAAAATATTAAAAATGGACTGGGGGTGCAGCCCAGTGGTAGAGCACTTGGCCAGCATGTTTGAGGCCCTCAATTTAACCCTTCAGTACTGGGGGCAGGGGAAAGTGATGCTCTACTTAAATGTTCATTTTAGCAAGTGTATATGTCTTTGTTGTTGTTGTTGTTGTTGTTAGGTGCCATCGAGTCGGTATCCGACTCATAGCGACCCTCTGTACAACAGGGGAAACACTATTGTCAGTGCTTCTCTGCTGTTCATAGGGTTTTCAATGGCAGATTGATTTTTGGGAGGGGGTTGCCAGGTCCTTCTCCCAAGCCTGCAGCATCTGGTGTTCCCAGGTGGTCTCCCATCCAGGTACTAACCAGGCCCGACCCTGCTTAGCTTCTGGGATCTGATGGGATCAGATACCACAGGGCTATGGCTGCAGGTGTATATGTCTTTAGATACCCTTATTGAGAAAATAAAATCAAATAGGAGTCATGCGTGGTGCCTAATTTAATGAGATTTGGTAAATCCTCACGTGGGTCAAAAAAAGACATGCAAGTGGAAGAGAAGCCTTTGGTGGGGCGCTGGGACAGGGGAGGAAGTGCACAAGAGGGTAAGGGGGAACTTATCTGTGCAATGTACAATGAAACGCATATATGGAAATGTCACAATGAAATGCATGTCAAAATGAAACACATTAAGTTATACATTAAAAATTTCCAATAAAAAAATCCTCACGTGGGTAAAAAAATTTGACAATGTAAAGATTCTTAATATTACCAAGGGTAACAATATTTACATACTTATTCAGAACTGAAATATACATTTATATCTTCCCGTACAATGAATGCATTTTTAATGAGTATAAGTATCTTGTTAAACTTAGAAAATGCCTACTTGCTGAAATTATTTGGGTAATTCCACATTATAATTATTCGGATATAAATTATTCATTGTATCCAATGAAATGGGTAAAATACTATGTTTTTTATTGTAAATTGACAAATTATAGTTATTTATGCTATACAAAGTGATATTATAATTTATGAATACAATGTAGGATCATTAAAGCAAGCTACTTAACATATCCACCACCTCAAATACTTATCAAATTATAATATTTT